>LPNX010029683.1:641194-656825 GCA_001517045.1 Pseudotsuga menziesii
GAAAACGGATATGAAAAATGCAATAACCTCATAAAATTTTTATTTGAAGAGTATAAATGTGAAATTCAAGGCCTAACTACGAACCCTTTTTATGTTAAATTCAAAGTTAATAAGCACATTAATTTAACAGAGTTGTCTAAACAGGGGATTTTTTGACCTCTGATTTCGGTTGGTTTTTATCAATTTTTTGTCATGAATCTTCACTGAATTTTCAAAACGCCCCAAAAACACTGCTAAATCTTACAGAGTGTGGAGCTTAAAATTGTCCAACAAAAAACTGTGTGAACATGTTTGCTAATTATATCACAAATAATCCAATTGGTGGTTGTCATTAACTCATTGTGAGTAAATCCATTCTGAAAAATAGTTTTTAGAAATGGTGTAAAATATAATGTTTTTATTAAGATTGCTCCCAACGATGCATTCCTGGAATTTGACTTCTCACAATAAGTATTTTCGATTCTAAGACATATTTGAGGGTTTATTAAAATTACATAACGTAGAGCATGAATCAAAATTCCAAAATTTAAGCTCGAGTGTATGTATACATTAAATGTCATGTTTTAAGTGTATGTATACATTAAATGTCATAAATTATTTTTATATTAAATGTTATTTTAATATCAAAATTATATATATATATAAAAGAATTTAGTTGAATTATTTAATTAATAACCATTTTAAAATATTTATTATTAAAAAAAAAGATACCAATGAGCTACATAACCATAGCCCGCGTACCTTCCAACTTCTCCACCACCAGGAGTCGGTTATTATGTCGTTGATGCAGCAGTTAATGCGTAAACTAGGCTTTCAAACATATGGACCTGCAATTGGAGGATCAAATGCCTCTTGATCTGGATCTCAAACAAATGCAATAGCCAGTGGTGCCTCTACCTATAATAAGAAATAATCTCAGTCAGTTTGACCAGAGTTGCAATCTATCTTTATATACAAACTCCGGTGTTGATAAAACACAATTATGAGACCTAAATTTTATTCATAGTGGCCCCTTCTCTCCCCCTGCTTAAAGCGATAGAGAACTCCAAACCTGTAGCATGCTGTCTTCCTAATGGGCTTTGGGAGTCTTTTTCAAGTACTTTCCCAAAAAATCATGTATGAAGAAACCATATTACCGAAGTCAGAAGTTAGTCTACTGCTTTAAATTGATACCAATGAGCTGAACGAAAGTCTTCCAAAGATACTAATGTTTCCATACTTGGAAGCTCTTTTTTAGCTCAGAGCACCATGAACATACAACACCGAGAGCTTTGTACATTGCTCCAACCCTTGTATCCTCTTCAACTTCACACAATGAGCTGATCGAAAGTCCTCCAAAGACGACAATGTTTCCATACTTGGAAACTCTTTCAACTAACAAAACCCATTAACACACCCATCAACATACAACACCCTAAGCTTTGTAGAGTGCACCAAACTCCTTTGAATAGAACTGGCACAAAAAAGTGAACATAGCATAAAAACCAAGTACTTTGTTTTTCGTCTCCTCTTCATATATATCATATATATATATGTTGTGCCTATAGCAGGTTCGATCTCAGTTTTCCCCTTTTAACTCCCTTTGCTCTCTTTATTTTAGTTTTGCTCTGTTTATCGATCCCGTTAATAGGTGATTCCTTGTTTTCTACTTCTAAGCTCCATTTATTTTCCTCTTCTGTGTCAATGGTTATGAGTAATTCATTTTCCTCCCTTGAACCATGAGCTTAGTTCAAATCAACTTGTCTCTATGCCAATACATGACATATGCTCCATACACTTATACCCTTCGATTCAAGGATAGTCGTGGCACAGCTGGGCATCCAAACAGCCACGACTTCACCAAAAGAGAAGAAGTGATGGATCCGTGCTACAAACGTTGAGAATTTTTATCATAATCACCACCAACAATGTTTCCAGGAAGTATTTCATACAAGCCATGGTTGTCATCGTGGATGCATCTCCCATTCATGAAATTTGGCATGTTTTATTCGCTAAAGTCTCAGGATTCGAACCTCTATCGTTTTGGTTCATTCCGTGAATTAGTCTGATTCAGGTACCACAATCTTTGCAATGTTTCACAACCCAGGTGAATTGTTGCTCAGAGGTGGTTCTCAGTCAACATTTTTTGACATGTTGGAAAAAATTCAACTTCTAGAAGTAACCAAGATATGCTGTGGGAATATCTTCCATTCGGTACAATGCTCCATTACTAGGTTTTAATGCTGGCTTGGGAATTCTAAAAATGTATAAGCTAGCATTTACATTACCCTTTGGTTGTATACTGATTATGTGTTTTCAGATCTAAATGGTAATCTGGAGGTTGAACCCAGACCTGGGTATTACTTCAAAATAATTCAACAAGAAGTAACTAAATGTAGAATCTGATGGCATGTTTCTGTAATGACTCTTATTAAGAATAAGCTGATCTATCCCAGGAAATGTCTAAGAAATAACTGAGTGCATCTTACATTCTCAACACTGCCTCTCATTTCAATTGTTACAATATAAATATATCATATGGATTTCAGTATACTATAAATTACTCATATTAATAAACTTATATACAGGAATAATTAAAAACAGATTATTACTTATTTCTAAAGAGTGAAGGGCATAAAATAGATTGATATTAGTAAATTTATGTACTACAATAATAATAATCAAACATTTTATAATTTTTTATAAACTTAAAGTGAAGGCACTTGAAAATTTTAACCTTCATAAAAAACAGGTTGGAAATTCCAGGCCTGCAACGATGTTTTTGTTAAGCCACTTCGCTTTGTCATATAGGGACAGACCTGCTTGTTTTGGTATTAACTAGCTAGAAGGCAGACATTTCTTGCAACACTTTTGGAAAAAATTTGAGGTAGATCATGCATGGTTTCCAATATTGATATTGTGTCGGAGAACATCTCCTTGTACAAGATTTTGGGAATTTTACAAAAGTACATTCAAATTCATTGAGCTCAAAATGTTAAAAAAAAACACAATGCCATTAATTTGCAACAAGTACTCTATCAGGTCAATAACTTACGAGATGCGCCCAGGCTGCCTTGTCCATTCGCAGACTAAAACAAAAAGACCAACAATACATAGATATAATGAATAGGAATTTTAATTTGATACTCAAAAGGTACCAGATCTTCAGCTCCTCTGGACATTAACTAAAGGAACAACATACTAAATGGATCAACAATTTAAAAAGATGGTACTGATACTCTTGATGTTGTTGGAATATTATAAACTCACTCACAACTTACTATAAATTAATTAATCAATTTTGATTAATTTCCTACCCATTAGCCTAGATAGTTGGCATCCACTTGCACTACAAAGTCTACACTTGTCATCTACACACCAAAAATGCTTTAATTCTTATTCTGATTTGATCTTGACCACTTTATTGACTCCCAGAATTAGTAACTACGTTTTTCTACAGATTATGTCTTGTTATGCTTTTATCCATCTTTTTTGTGGATAAGGTAAAGCTAGTCAACTAGGAAATTGGTATCTTTTGTTTCCAACCCATCCTCCATGATTTTCTCTCCATTTTCTAGGATTAGCATGTTTTTCCATCAGTCTTGACAACTCACTCATGCTTTTGCTCATTCGTGAGCTCCTTGACTGATTTGGGAAGTGCTTTAGCCATCTATGGGGATTTATCATATTTAGTAAGTCTACTTTTCTGAGCTTGACGAGTTGTCTCCTTTACAACTCTATTTTACCTATGAGGGATGTACTATTTATGTACATTATTATTCATCATTATTCGATGGAAGGATACACTCTAATATTCATCTTTCCATTCATGTAATTTAGTCTCTTTTCTTCTCTTTTTTTTTCCTATGTATGCTTGTGAGAATTATCTTAGTAGGAAGATTTGTTTCATGTGCTTCTTCTTAGCATTGGATTTTTTATTTCTACATGGTATCAAAGTGCAAGGTTGCTCAATTTTTACAGAGTTGAGGAGCACATCCGGTCTCCTATCCCTATCTGAAGAAGAGCTTGGTCTAAGCTTGCAAGATTTTCTCCTATTTTTGGTTTTGCAGGTTGCAGAGAGTTACTTCTTGAGCTTATCGACTAAGCAATATGGATTCTTCCTCAGCTATAATCCTAACTCCCTTCAATTATCACAAATGGAAATCCAAAATTGGCATTCTATTGCGCAGTAAGGGACTATACAGAGTTATACTAGCCTTGGAGAATGCGCCCAATGTTGTGATTGAGAAAGTTAAGTGGCACAATAGGTTGCATGAAGCCTACGGATTGCTTTGCCTCTCTATTTCTCCCAATATACTCTTTCATCTAGATGGTTTTACCACTCCAAACCAAATATGGACCAAACTCAAGTCTCTCTTTGGAGTTCAAGATGAGTTAAGAGCGCATCAGTTGGAGATTGAGTTATTCCCAATGAGTCCAAGTAGTTTCGATTCTATTGAAGGTTTCTTCACTAAATTCAAGTCACTTGTTCTAATCCTGAAACATTGTGGTATTGAGAATGAATATGATCAATTAATCATTTCCATTCTTTCTAAATTGGGTCCTGAATACTCATTTTTGTGTCTAAATTTCAAGCTACTAAGGTTGTTGTTTCTGATTGGAAAATGGCTTCTTTATGTACTTTCTTTGATTCCCAAGAAAAGGAGCAAGAAAAATTGATCCACATGGGTGTGCTTAGATCTTCCAATATCAAGTATCATGCTCTCATGGTTCAAGGAAGAAAGAATACCAAATCCAAAGAAAAGAAAATTGTGAAAGAGAAGAAACCAAAATCAAGAATTGAAGATGAAAATTCGAATCCTATTGATGAATATTTAGTGAAGAAGGTTAAGAAGAAAGGGAGAACATCCAAGTGTTCTTATTATATCAAGGTATTTCATCCAGAGAAGAAATATTTCATCCATATGCATCTATATATCATCATAAAGTCAGACTTAAAGGGGGGGTGTTGGAATATTATAAACTCACTCACAACTTAGGATAAAATTATTAATCGATTTTGATTAATCTCCTACCCACTAGCCTAGATAGTTTCCATCCACTTGCACTACAAAATGAACATTTGCCATATATACCCCAGAAATGCTTTAATTCTAATTCTAGGTTGATCATGACCACTTTATTGACTCCCAAAATTAGTAATTGCATTTTTCTGCAGATTCAGACTTATTCTGCTTTTATCCAGCTTTATGTGGATAAGGTAAAGCTAATCAACTAGGAAACGGGTATCTTTTGTTTCCAACCCATCCTCCATGGTTTTCTCTCCATTTTCTAGGATTAGCATGTTTTTCCATCACTCTTAACAAATCACTCATGATTTTGCTAATTCGTGAGGTCCTTGACTGATTTGGAAAGTGCTTTAGCCACCTATGGGGATTTATCATATTTAGTAAGTCTACCTTTCTGAACTTGATGAGCTGTCTCCAATACAAATCGATTTTACCTATGAGGGATGTACTATTTATGTACATTATTATTCATAATTAATCAATGGAAGGATACACCCCAATATTCATCTCTTCATTCATGTGATTCAATTTCTTTTCTTCTCTCTATTTTTCCTACATATGGTTGTGAGAATTATCTTAGTGGCAAGATCCATTTCTTGTGCTTCTTCTTAGCATCTTTGCTCATAGCATTGGAGTTGTTATTTCTACATGGTATCATATCACTCCTACATGGTATCAGAGCACTGGAGCTATTATTTTTGTAGATGCAATTAAGGGTTGAGATGAGAAATTGAGTTCCAAAGAGAAAAAAATAAATGAAGATATGGAGCATCACTTACAGCAAAGAATATGTTTATGTTAGTGGATGTTGAAAAAGTTATTCTATATACCATGATTTTAGGACCATGATGTCAAAACTAACAAAAAAATTGTATATAGAATCCAAACATATTTCATAAGGCTATAAATTGTAGATCCCTCATCGATGCTTATTTGAATCTTGTTTTGAGTGTTGAATGCATAAGGTGAGCTTGGTTATATGTAGAAAAAAACAAGGACACTCGAAATACACAATAATGTATCTGCAAACACTATTGCATTTCTATACCACACGTGTGAAGGAATGTGTCCTATTGCATTTATATACCGCATTAGATTTCTCCTTCACTTTGAATTTAGTATCCAACACACTTTTCCTCATTATTTGTGAAATTTTGTGTCCAAAATACCAAAACGAGTTCATAAAAACCCTAGAAATCCCTATACTATCATGTATCATCACATCGTTTATACAAATCCTAATTGAAGAGGAGCAAAGTCTGAGAAATGATAGATGGGTTGAATTTTTTAATATAAATGGGTTTTTAATCCACAAGTTGAGGTAGTTGTTGCCAAACATCATGAAGTAGAGTTTGTTCATCATAGACATGATGGAGACCTTGACTCTAATAGAGCCAAGGCCTTCATTCCATTTCCCAATAGGCCATGAAGAAGAAAACCTACATGAAATATTGCAGTAGCAAAACTACCAACTCCTAAAAGGGTTATAAGAAGTATGGAAAGGAAGATTAAACCCCAAAGCACTCAGAATGTTATTGCTCCCCCACAAAAGCACTATCTCAGTAAGATCCTATAGATTTAGAAATTGAAGAGGGAAATATAAGATAAATTTGTAAACCCTTTAATGTTTCCAAGAAGATGAAGTCTACACCCTCCGATATTGTGCATTCTTTACCTCTAAAATGAATTAATCTAGAATCTACTCAACAATCTAAATATGACCCTCATAAATGTGAAATTCATGATGATTGTATACTATAGGTTGCATCCAGTAAACCAACAATTTCTTCCAGTTCCCCTATTCCATATGTATTTTCTCAACTAAATAAACAGAATAGGAAAATCAAGAGTGTTGTGCCGATAATGTTGAAGTTGAAAATATTAAGTGTTTATTTATCTAAGGCAGTAAATATATATGCATATAATGTTTTATAATAAAAAAATGAATGATGTCTTTACAAGGAATTGGCCTAGCTTATATAGGCTTGTAAGAAGACCTTTCACATAAGGTCGCATATTTTGGAAACAACTATTTCTAATTACAAAAACATTAATATTAAATATCCTTGGATGTTGGTGGCAACTGCTAGTTTCCTCGACATGTAGCAACTGAAACAACCACGTGACATGTATCTGGCGATCATGCAGAGAGGTGGGATGTTAATGTGATGGGAAATGGGAAGCATAAGATAGTTGGGTTTCCATCATCACAATATAGAGGGAGTTATGTGCAGAAAGGGGAAGGTCTAGATGTGAATGAAGGACAAAGGATGGGTAGGGGAATGTTGAATTTGTGAGACATTCGATCACACACTTGATTATAGGTTTATGTAGTGAAGAGAAAATGCGTTATGCAGTCATCATCGATCTTAATGTCTCGCATGCAAGGAAAATTTATATGGGAAACAATGAGAAGTTCCTTTACATTAGATGTAGAGGGGATACCGTTGAGAAGGAAGACAGAATATCGAACCTAGGGAGCTTAGTCTATGGGTCTTTGGTACTAATGGCTGGAAATGAGGAGGGGAAAGGGAGTGTGCCTGGCCATCTGAAAAGGGTGAATATGGAGCAGCTCCATGCTGCCCAGGTGTCATGGTTATACAAGGATTCAATTTCCCCGACAATTAGGGAAGAAATAGATAGGATAAAACAAGACCTTTGGGAGGAATTGGAGACAAGAAAACCAGTGGATGAATTTGTAGCATTAGAGGATTGGATCCAAGACCCTGGAACCACTCGTTCATGATTGGCACTGTATGAGAGGTATGTTATGTTGTTTTAGATGGTTAAGGGGCTATTGGGTCATGTCCTGCTAGAGCAAGAGGAAAAAACAAAGGTGACGAGGTTCCAACAGACTTTTGGAAGGCCCATCATGAAGACACTCTCCTGGTGCATAAAATCATTGATGGTATCATGCATAATCTAGGCATTTCTTTCTTGTCAATACTGGATGATGTAGATGGTTAGTGGAGCTCATTGTAGTCTACTAGCTCCAGGGAGATGTCTACTAATCATCAGGATACTTGATGGTTGTCTTTGTCTATTTTTTGTGTTTGGTTTGGTCTTATTGTTTGGTGGAAAGAATCATATGGACCAGTCATGTACCTGGTCGGGTCTAAGTGTTAGTATGGTGCTTCAGTGTGTGAGATGGTTTTCATTGGATTATAAAATATAGTTGGATGGAGATGGTTAACACGATATTTTATTCTATGGGATAGGCGATTTTGGTTTTGAAATTTGTTCAAAGGTATAATATGTATTATTAAAATGCTATGGATGATAGGCTAGAAATTTGTTCACTTAACCAATCACTTATTTTTATATATAAATAATTTTGTCCCTTTATAGAAACACTTTTGACATCTTCATTGTCTTTCCTTTTTATAATAATTCATTTTTATGTCACTTAACCAATCCCTTATTTTTATAAATAAAAAAAACTTATAGTTCAATACATCTTTTTTAACTTGGAAAATCCTAGATATACTAACATCTTTTACTCTTTTCAACCTAATTTACCCATAACATGAATATATACAATGTCTTTCAAAATACCCTTCAAATGTTGTCGACAGAGTGACTTCATGAAACGTCAACAATAATGGAAACTTAACTCGATTCTTAATTAGGCGTTGATTTTTTTTTAGTTTTTTTAAGTGGCCTGAGAATCTCTCTCAAATTTGACAAACTCCACTGCTATTTAGTTGATAAATTGCCATGATTGCCACTAGCAATTGCATATTGGTAAATTGTTAATGGAGGAGCCTAGTCCACTGCAGATATTTGTTCAGTCCAGCCATATTTACTTCCATTAGTCAATCTAGAATGATCTACAATACCATAAACATTAGATGTTATAGCTGGGCCCACACTCGAATTTTTGGGGAGGTCGTTCATCACATAAGTTTTCTTATTAAAAACAGCTTCTTAAAGTCATGTCTTTTGGAAATACCTACTCCTAATTACATTAATATTAATATTGAATATTAAAATTGACCACTTATCTTTATAATAAAGAGATTGAATTGAATATTAAAATATTATGTTTATAATAACTTTCAACAGCTTTGGGAGTATGAGATTTTGGACAGAGATGTAAAACATGAGAATAAGAAACTGAGGGCACGTGGTCATAAAATTGAGCACATGAATAAAAAGTTGATTTCTTAGAATAAAAGGTAATTTCCTAAAATAGGAAACTTCATTGGTGGGTAAAGAAGTGGTGTTGGAAAGCAAAGAAACATGTTTCTAATCTTTGTTAAATGGACTTTTGATTCAGTTTTGATGAGCTATCAATAAAACTATTTTGCATGAGGACATGCAACCACGCAGGTATGGCAGAGATGTTGGTTTGTTAATTTGATCATTTACATCATCATTTAATCTAGTTTTTACTAGTTTTCCCTACTTCCACACCCAATTTGTATTCATAATACCATACTCACTTATACTTATGAAGCTAATATACACAACAAGCATAGTAAGGTAAAATGTTGTTAATTTATATAAATTCCTTTGTTTCTAAAGGTTTGGAATGGATTTGGAATTGATATTGTTGATAACAATTCATTACCTGCTACGCCTAAAGACTTCCTTCCCCCATAGTTCAGTTCTTGCCACTCTAATGCAAATTTGGTTTCCACCATCGTCGATTCTTGTACTTCCATTTATTTAAATGAGGAAAGGACACATAGTATTGGTATCTTGAAGGTTCCATATGATGACATGTTTCTGACTTTGCACCCACATTGTTGGAGATGAGCGTGATTACTTAGCCAATGGCTCAGTCAACCCTCTTCCTACATTATAGTTGTGGTAGAGCATCCAATTTGCAATATATACAAGATCATAGATTCCATTCCTATGCACTTTGTGTTATAGGAATGAGAGCTCAATCTTGCATGGATCTTAGTCACTCCTTATTTTTGTCCAAGAATTATTTTTTGATCACTTTGTAACTTTATTTTGACATATTATAATCATCAATTGTTATTTTTATGTTATGTTCGCTAAAATGAGGAACTGCCTTATCTCTTCAATGGGTGTGAATACCAACTAAAACAGATCTATAGTTGGAGGAATGCGATCCTATATATATATATATATATATATATATATATATATATATATATGAACTTCTATGTAATCAATTTATCCTTAGAATNGTAGCTGCTCAAAACAGAGTTTTATTGTAATAGAACTAAGTTCAAAGTATATGATGCATTTGTAATCCAATTTGTAGGTAATTAATATCAAGACTAGATTCTAAAATATGGCATATTGTTGATTGTGTGATTGGAAGTTAGTTAGCTATGCATCCCGTTTGGGAAGCGCCCATCAGTTAGAGAATTCAACTATCTCTATATTTTAGCTAAGTGTTCTGGTTTGTCTGCTTTAGATAATTTACATTTCAAGTTTATGTACGGGTGTCTTTGATTTCTTAGATTATTTGACATAGCAATTGTAACTCTTTGATTTATATTTCATTCTTATATACATAGTATATTCTAATAGTGCTTATATCTTCTAAATTTCTTAGTGTTTCATATCTCTTTTACATATAAGATTTACTCAATAATTCATAGTAGTGTGCATCTCGAGCAATTGTTTATGTTAATGGTTTAAATGGTAATTTAATTTTACATTTGATTCTTATAGATGTGTTCTTGTAATCATTTTGTGTAAGATTACACAGTATTTAGAATCATTTAGTTAATTGAGTTCATCATCATTTGATAATCACATGAACACTTGTTTATGCATGTGAAAGACTGTGATTTGAGCTTATCAATGAAATTTAGATTGAAGAACTAATCACTGAATTTTATGTTAACCTGTGGTCATGAGTATTTTAATTTAATTGTTTACACACGGAGTATAAATAATTCACTAATAGAAATAAGAATCAAGTAACACATACTTGTGCATAAATTCATATCTTAATCATAGTATGCAAATATTGTCTTAATTATGTAAGTGAACATATAAAATGTATAATCCACTTTGTATTAGATCATTCAAACTGATTTATGTGTGCTTGAAGTGGCCTATGTTCCTTAATGAGATTGAGTGTCTTGGAATTTGAATGTATATTTGCTTGTGGATTGACTATTTCTAGTAGATAGGATAACTTAAATTCCGCTAACTTACCTGCACATATAGTGTTTACAACTCATAAGTCCTACTTCTTGGATTGACGAATAAATGTACACAAGGTTTATTAGATGACAAATAAATATCCTGACATTCAAAAATAAGAAAAATCTTGTTTATAGAATCCAAAACATCATTTCAAACGGCTAAAAATTGTAGAGCCTTCATCAATGCTTATAGGTACAAAGAAACAAGGACACTCGAAGCATGTAATAATGTTTCTACATACACTATAATACAATAACAACCTAACTGGCCTTTGAACTAGTGATAAGAACCAAAAATAGAACATAAACCATATGTAAATGGAAAATAAATACTAGAAGTATTCATTGTTTCATATTTAAAAATATCCTCAAGTTTCAAAAAACTGTAAAATGACAAATTTTCACACAAAAAATCACCCTTCTAAACAAAGAAAAATACAAGGGAAAGCCACATGACTTGAACTCATGAAGAACACATCCACATGAAAAGGAAAACTAAAGAGTGAGAGTATGACTTACAGTAGAGAAATACTCACAAGAATTCAACAAAAAAATGATTACACATAGACACACATAATATATTCTCTGCAATTGGGATTATTCTTCTTCTTACCATCGTAGCCTTCATGTATTCAAAAGAGGAAATTTTGAACATGTCAATGTGTAGGTTTAGTGGCACCCAATGCACAAAGCCCAAATCCCCTCATTCTTTATCCTAAGTAACAACACTTTAGATGAACAACAAGAGGCTTGACTTGCATTTGATGAGTCATTAACACATTGGATACCATGATGATAGAGGATAATGTATTTCCCAAGTGGCTTTCCAACAAATAATTTCTAGGGATGGGATTCAAACTAGCATGGTTTCGGAGGAAAGACTTGAAATAATTGAAAATGTTATTATTGATAAGGTTGGTAGTCTATATTTTTTTTTGCATCTACTTTTCACTCCACCAAAGAATCTCTAGGGGTTTCTTAAAAAACACCCACTCATGAATAATTTTGTGATTCTTTGATTAGAGAGAAAGATAATATCTTGCACCTTGGAGGGATCATTACTATAGGTACATATATCAAAGAATTAAGTAGCACAACAAAATGATAAATCCAAGTATTTGAAGAATCAAAATCCTCACAACAATAGGAAAAACAAGGGTCTCAAACCCTCTTAGTAAGCTCCTCCTCCTAGTGGTGATAAAGACACCAAATGGATAGCTAACAATACCTAGAGACATTGTGGTTTCTATGGATGATATGGTCACTTAGATTATAATTATTTCAAGACGATGGAATCCTTATAAGAAAGCAAAATTGAATGTGAGAATTGATTCAGAGTAGGATATAAGAGCTAAGTGAATCCTTGCAATTCGAGTTTACTCACAATTATGCAGAAAAACAGTGGAAAGAATGAAATAAACACATATAAATGTTGTCAAGAATCGAGTTTATTATGACTGTCCAACATGTAAATATGTCTAGATCATGTTTATATTATATTAGGGATAAATCGTTAGCCTTTGGAGGTCATCTGGATGCAAACATGTGTCAGACTATGATTTGACCTCAAAACCCCCTTAGGTGGACCAATGAGCTCCAAAACCATCCAAAATGGTAACAAATGATAGTGTGAACATTATTTGGAGCATTATGGAACATAAATGAGGATAGGAGAGGTGTGAATGAGCACATGGGTGAGTGGAAGTGGCTCTAGGAAGCAATAAATGCCCAAGGAGAACCAAAAACCACCAAATACATGCACTAGCGTCTATGGTCAAATAGTTTCCTTGATTTAAAGAATGGGGAGCACACTAAGGTTGAGACTATAATTAATGAGGGATCCTAGAAGTCTTAATAATAAAATTGGAGTGCCTCAATGCAATAAATGAGTTCAAAACACCCAATAGACTAAGGTTGGTCAACATAGCCTAGTTTTGTACCATATGACATAACAGGAAAGCTAATGAAAAGGTATCCTAGGTGTATGACCATGGTAATAAGGTTGATTAATGCTCTAAAACCTCCCCTTAATCCTAACTTAGTACAAATTATACCAAATGATTATTGAGGCCTTGAAAACTAAGGCTCAAGTCATCTCTCACAATAAAACATTTATTGCTCCATATAACCAAGGTAAGGAGGAAAACCTCATGGGAACAAAACCTCCCCTCTAAAATGGACATGGAGAAAAATATGAAAGTGAATATCAGCCATCAACATGTGTCAGCCAATCCAAGAATGGATCTGAGATAGGTAAATTTCTTCTCTATGAATATCTTGGTGAATATGTCAGCAGTTTGCTCTACAGATGGGCAATACTACAAGGATATCATTTGCTCATGCACCGAGATCCTGATGTAGCGCATGTGTATCTCAATGTACTTGGTCCTCTATCTCTATACTCGATCAGTGGAAATCTTAATTTCACTTTTATTATCTCACCAAATGACTGTGGGTGAATCAAATGCAAATACAAGTTCCCCAAGAATACCTTGCAACCACACACATTGTGTAGTTGTGTTCACAGCTCCTTTGTACTCAGCCTTAGCTGAAGAGAGGGATATGGTGTGTTTTTTCTTGATTTAGCAGCATATGGGACCATGTGCAATATAAAATACATAACATGAAGTGTACTTTCTATCAAGGGAATCTCCATCCCAATCAAAATCACTAAATCTAGCTAGTTCTAGTGGAGAACCAACAACATAGTGTACCACGAAGTGTTTGGTTCCTCAAACATAATGCAAGATCATTTTGGCAGCCTTCCAATGGATCTAATGAGTCTCCTGCATATATATAGCAAAAAAACCTATATAATATTCCAAATCAGGTCGATATTGTGTAAGATACATCAAAATCCCAACTATTTGCATGTACAACGAGTTGTTCACCAATGGGGATGCACCAAAATCACCTAGTTTTATTCCTGAAAGGAATGGGCACTTGAATGAATTACATTCAGCCATTTTTATATTCAATGATAGGTATACATCATAATTTGGTTGGATTACCTTGATCCCTGCTTCATATTTCTCAATCTCTAATCCAAGAAATTGTCTCAACAATCCAAGGTCAGTCATCGAGAATTCATTGTGCAATGAAGACTTTATTGATCCAATTCTTTAGTGCAGCTACATGTAATCAAAATATCATCAACATATAGTAAAATGAAATGAAATAAATCACCAACATGCTGAAAATAAGCATTATTATCATACTTACATCTTTCAAATCCACACGATAGCAAAAAAATTGTCCATCTTGGCATACCAAGCCTGGGGGCTTGCTTGAGGCCATAGAGAGACTTATTCAACCTAAAAAAAATGAAGGATCATGAATGAAACCTTTAGTATTCTTCATATATATCTACTCATGAATGTCACCATGAAGAAAAACACTCTTCACATCCATATGGTGAACCTCCTAGCGCTTAGATGCAACAATGGCTAAAACTAGCTTGATAGAGTCCATATTTGCAACCGGTGCAAATGTCTCTATATAGTACACTCCTTGGACTTGAGAGAAGCCTTTAGAAACAAAAATGGAATTATAATTGATATATTAACCATAATCATCCACTTTGGTTATATATACCCACTTGCATTGCATTAGTTTCCTCTTTGGGGGCAAGGGAACCAATTCCCAAGTCTCATTGTCTTGCAATGACTTGAACTCTTATTGCATGGTCGTTTTCCATATTGGGTCAAGTGATACTTCCTGATATGTATAAGGATCATATCCAAATATCATGAAGCACCTCTCTGGAAGATTCAATTCACAAGTAGAGAATGCATCGTGAAATTGAGATCTAGTCTTCCTAGAGTCTAGTGGATCACCAACAAGATCCCCAGTTGCTTCAATGGTTTTCTCATCCCACTTGGGATGAATGTGTGAGTCATGATATGAATGTATTTCATCATCATAATCATCATCAATATCAAAATCATAAAAATTAGAGAAGGATTCATCAATTAAATCATCATGGAGTGGAGGATGTGAGCATTCCCCTGGAGCTAGTTCAGTCTCTTGCATGAGGTATTCTTCGAACTGTACACTCCTTTCGATGAATGTTTACTAAGATGAGGGATGAATGAGCTTGTATCCATTTTCATATTCAGCATATCCAACCATAATGGAATCCTTTATTTGAGCTTGCAAGGCCTTTCTCTTCTTGGGAGGAATCCTAGCCCAAGCCTTTGAGCCAAAGACCCTGAAATGAGAACATTGGGTTTGTGACCTCTCCAAGCCTCATATGGAGTTTTTCCATCTAATGGTTTGTACGGAGCTATGTTTTGGACATATGAAACATAGTTGATAGCTTCAACCCATATCTTAGGATTCAAATCCTTTGCCTCCATCATGCATGTAGTCATCTCCATGAGAGCTTTGTTCTTGCGCTATGCTCATGTGTGTATAAACGTGTGTGTGTGTGTGTGCATGTATATATATGTATGTCTATATATATATATATATATATATATA
>LPNX010029683.1:666023-679087 GCA_001517045.1 Pseudotsuga menziesii
AAAACTACAAGGATTCATGAAAACAACAACTAAAAGATCTAAGGATGAACAGATCTGTTACAGCTACCATGCAATTTGCATAAGGAATAATTACCTACCCAGTCGACTGTCACACCATGCCACTACAGATTTCCAAAAGATGCGATTAATAACACACTGTAAATCCACAACTATTACAGCTTCCTATGAAGAAATAAAATTAACATAACATCACACGATAGAATAAATAAAATGTCTAAATTAACTCAGCAATCCCTTTGGGAAGGCGGGCCCAGCCTTCACATAGAGATGCTGGGTATAACACATGTTAAAACCCTTAGATATGAAGTAACTCCTTGTATTAAAAAGGCAGATCGATTACACAACTATTAGTCATAGCTAATACAATGAATTGGTTACGGGTTCAACCCCTGGCTCAGAACAGATCTCCATATTTATACAATGTAAATCATAACATCCTATCCCTATTATTGGGAAGCCATGAAGATCTTTGATCTTCAGGTGCCCTAAATTACAATAGCTGTTACAACCGTGGCAGGATGAAAAGATAGGAAATATAGGGAAACTATTAATTGACCCAGAAATAATGATATCCTCAAATCACAGCTATACACAAGCAGCAGTGCACTATTGACCTCCAAATATGTCGCATTCTATTGCAACTATCTTTGTACAGCTTTTCCTGGAATAATATACTAGGACCACATTTCTTGGGCAATGGTAGGATGGATGGCAATCAGCTTGAGCAATGAATGCCCATCATTTTCATAGCATGTTCAGCCCGCTATATTTGCAGTTTCTATATCTCAAAATACCTTTTTAAACCATCATATGTTAGCATATTGAGAGATATAAATCCTTAATTACCACAATCATAAGTATTAATAAAATAAGACAATAACCACTCATACCTTGGTGGCTTGAAGAGCAGAGTGAGGGAAAAACATCTATTTGGCATACTCAATGGGGTAGGATAGGGAAAAAAGAGGTGAATAAGGAAGGTAAAAAAGGGGCCATTTTTGGGCCCAGCATGTCCCCCCAACTGTCCTGTTGCATGTCCTCATGCAACAACCTCCATTATTTTGAATCTGAATCTTGCACTATGATCTGTTCATGGAGAGAAGAGAAGTTGTAGGGGAACTTAGATGTCCATTCTTTTTCTATGAACCCCCTATGGGAAACCCAATATCTCCAACATTGCTGCTCCTCTGCCTTAGTTAGTGAGAAATCCATCCTGTATGGTTTTTATGGCCACCAGATGAGGGGAAATTTAAATTTCAGGCCCAGCCAATTAGCCCCACACTCCCTGATGCATCCAACATAACCCTCAACCATGGAAAGTATATGTTCAAAATTTCTAAAATAATAGGGGTCTCTATTCCTGAGGGTAGGAGAGGAAAATTGCCACCTGTGCTTACTTCCTTCAAAAGTTATTTGTTGATGTATGGAGATATGGCTGAAGCAGGTATAAATAACGTATTCCTGTAGTTCCATTATATGCCGAGTCTGGATAGGGCATGAGAGCAAACTCCGGTGTTGAGCAAGAAAAATATGAGGATTTTTAGGCTCACTTCGGACCCACAGATTAGAGTGGCCTTCATTGTGAGAAAAGGTTTGAAAAGAGCTTTCCCACTGAGCATGATTACTCACAAAAGAAGCAAAATCCCTCAACTGAACATCTCCTGAAAAAGGGACAGGATTTGAATGGTGGTCTAGAGGACAAGCCATCTCATGCAAATACAGTTCATAAAGCAAATTCTGGTCTTCAAAATTTCTTTGAAAAAATGTTTCCAAGAGTTTTGCTGAGGTTTTTATCTCAAATGATCTCCCTTCTTTCACAGCCCTTAACTTAAACCAAATAAATTGTTCAAATAAAAAGACAAGGTAAGAAGAGGAAGGTACCCTAGTGCCTAGGAGTTCTTGAGAAAGAGCATACATCTAGTCTTTTTCCTTCTGCATAGACTGGAACTTTTTTAGCTCCCTTAGCTCCTTTTGTAGTTCTCCCTCTCGATGTCTCTGGGTCATGCGTTCTTCTACCAATTTCTCCTTCAGTCCCCTGATGGTCTTTTTATGCTTAGTGAGGGAAACCATCCCTTCTTGGTATTCTTCCACCTGGCTCTTCCACTTTATTACCTCCATTCTCAAAATTGAGATTTCTCCTGTGAGTTGCAAAGTTTCTCCATCTTCAGGATGCTCATCCTTGTTAGAATCCAGGTCAATAAAATTTTGAAGGGGTTCAGTCCACACCTTATCACCCGATATGCCACATTGGACATCTTGCACATCTGAAGTTATTTCTGTGGGTGTTGGTTCTTGTGTAACAACATCTTCTTTCTGAGATTCTCCCTTGGCAGCTTTGGCAGCTAACTATGAGGATGTTGGTTCTTGTGGAGCAACTTCCTGTTAGTTTTTCAACATTCAAGCTAGCATTATGTTAGGATCTTTACTGAGAGAATAACAAGTACAACACTCAAACACAAGAGACAATGAACACAGCTTTTTCATTGGGGAAACCATAAATGGAGAAAACCCCGCAACTTCCTTAGAGATAGAATCAACATAAGATGTAAAACCCCAAAACAATAAGATGCACTCCCAACAGCAGTAATCTTCTTCTTGTCTAGCCTCGGTGTCTTCTCCTTCCTCAACTATGCGCTACACTTGAGTGCGGGAGTGATGTGTAATAAATAGAGACCCCAGCTCTCTATTTATACTAATATCGACATGACTAAAACCCTACTAGGGCCGACCTATACTAGGAGAGTCTAATAACCCTAGTGCCCCGGAACTGCGGGGACTTTAACCCTTAGACAATTGGAGGGTTACCCACTATGACTTGACATGAATTGTTTACATTATTGATTCTCCCGATCAGAACATCGGGGCATGAAAACATGACTCAATTACATAAAAGATACATAGATGAATACATTCTGAAGTCACAAATACATCAACACTCCCTCTTAACTAGGAAGGTATTCTTTTGACACAATTTTCAGTACTGGTCTTCTTCTCTGTATCACTGGATCATCTCGTCATCTGTATCTCGAGTCTTTTGAGTCTTCAAGTCATCTTCATTCTTTAAATCTAGATCATCTCTCGATCTGGATCATTATCATTGGATCTAGATCATCTCTCGATCTGGATCATCATGGGACATCATCACTAGATCTGGATCATCTCTCGATCTGGATCATCATCACTGGAATGGATCTATATCATCACTCGATCTAGATCATCACTACTGGATCTGGATCATCACTTGATCTGGATCTCATCTAGTCATCGTCATGTGTGCTATCTCATCATAGGAAGTTCTACAGAGCCATCCTTCTTTCATGCTGGTTGTAGGCCTAGCCATCAGGTAGGTCTTTTCCCAGCACTTACATCTAACCTGCTCATCAAAAAGGAATGCCTAGCACTCACATATAATCATGTAGGAACGTACAATCACATCAAAAAGTCCCAACACTCACATTCACTAGCATGATAGGACATCACATCACTATCATCTGTGAAAAGGCTTCAACACTTATATCTGACCTGGAAGGAAACAAGTCCTCCACTCTTGCTAGAAAGGCTTGCATTCACATCTGACCTGGAAGGAACTGAATCCTCCACCCTCTCTAGAAAGGCCCCTAGTCCCAGACTGAGCTACCTGGTAATGGACTAGGTGCCTCCATTTTCCCAAAGAATGGCAGTTGCCCTTACATCTGACCTGGTAGGAAACAATTCCTACACCCTCGCTAGAATGGCCTGCACTCACATCTGACCTAGAAGGAACCAAATCCTCCACCCTCATCAGAAAGGCCCCCAATACCAGACTAAGCTACCTGGTAATGAACCAGGTTCCTCCACTCTCCTTAAGAGTGGCAGTTTCCCTTACATCTGTCCTACTCGACAGAATGGCCAGCACTAATATCTGACATGGAAGGAATTGAATCCTCTCACCATGATAGAATGGCTCAGCCATTACATCTGGCCTGCTCGTCAGAATGGCTATGAATCTTAGCACTCATATCTGACATGGAAGGAACTGAATCCTCTCACCATGACAGAATGGCTCAGCCCTTACATCTGACCTGCTCGTCAGAATGGCTTTGAATCTTAGCACTCATATCTGACATGGAAGGAACTGAATCCTCTGACCATGACAGAATGGCTCAGCCCTTACATCTGACCTGCTCATGAAAATTTCTTTGGGACTCATAAATTTCCCTTGGAGGAAACCTCAATCTAGAGAACACCAAGCTTCTCCCTGAAGTACTCAAACTTCACTCTAGCTAATGGCTTCATCAACACATTAGCTATCTGTTCCTCCATCACAACATACTGGAGCTTCACTGCTGCTCTCTGCACCATATCCCTGATATAGTGATACTTGATCTTGATGTGCTTTGACTTGTCATGGAACACTGGATTCTCTGACAACTTCTCACAACTCTGGTTGTCACAATGTATACAAGTAGCATCCATCTGGAGATCAAATAAATCAGACAGTAGCTTCCGCAGCCATACTGCCTCACAACTAGCTGAACAAGCTGTGACATACCCTACTTCAGCTGTACTCAGTGCCACACAGGATTGCTTCCTGCTAAACCAAGAGATCATACCTGATCCCATACTAAAGCAACACCCTAAAGTGCTCTTCCTATCGATGGCACTACCTACCCAATCTGAATCAACATAAACCTCCAGGTTAATCTTGTGATTCACATCGTACTTGATCCCATAATCAACTGTACCCCTTAGGTACCTTAGAATATGCTTTGCAGCAATCAAGTGAACATTTCTCGGATTTGTCAAGAACTGGCTCAAGGTGTTCACAGCAAAGCAAATGTCTGGTCTCGTGTTCGTCAGGTACATCAATGACCCAATCATCTAACGATACATCGTAGCATCAACCGACTCTGATGAAGCATCACTCAATAGCTTCAGGTTCGATGCCATAGGTGTAGCCATAGTATTGCAGTCCATCATCCCAAACCTCTTCAAGATCTCTACTGCATACTTCCCTTGTCCAAGGAAGATTCCATCCACACTTTGCCACACCTCCATACCTAGAAAATAATGCATCATACCCAAGTCCTTCATCTTGAACTCGACAGCAAGCTTTCTCTTCATATCAGTAATCAACCCATCCATACCTCTCACAAAGATATCATATACATATAGTAGAAGCATCACTGGGTTGCCACCTTCAACCTTGTAGCAAAGGTTGGAATATGCTTTACTCTTGGTAAAGCCCAAATTGGATAGAAAGCTATCAATTATGCCGTACCATGTCTTGGGTGCCTGTTTCAAACCATACAGGGCTTTATTCAATCTGCACACATGAGACTCCCTGTCATGTGTCTCAAAACCAAGTGGTTGTTCTACATACACTTCCTCTTCCACTACACCATTCAAGAAAGCAATCTTGACATCCATCTAGTGTATCTTCCATTTCATCACTGCAGCCAGAGCAAGTACTGATCTAATGGAAGTGTATCTGGCTATAGGTGCAAAGGTTTCTTCATAATCTATTCCCTCTTTCTGAGAGAAACCCCAAGCTACAAATTTTGCCTTATATTTTTCAATGCTATCGTCTACAGCATGTTTGATCTTGGAGATCCATTTGGAAGTTACAACTAACTTCCCATCTAGTCTTGGGAAAACATCCCAAACATCATTCTTCATGATTGATTAGTACTCTTCGATCATAGAATCCTTCCATTCTTTCTGTTTTACTTCTTCTTCATAACTGGAAGGTTCTTTATCAATGAAATCACATAGTAAAGCTACATACCCGGAAAAGGATCTGGTCCTCTTTCTTTCTCTATGATTCTCTTCTGGAGCCCCATATCTTTCCACTCCTTAGATAAGTTCTTGTACCCAAGTAGGTTTCCTCTTATGAGGATTCTTCTCCAAAGGTGGATCTACAGGTCTTTGTGGTTCTTCAAATTCTCGATCTTCTTCTTGGGTTTCTTCATTCATGGTTGTATCATGAATTTTGGGTGCTTCTGCTTCTTCAGGTTCTTCAGCGAGTCTCTTTCTGGATTTGTTGTAAGCTGTGTCTTCATCAAATGTCACATCCCTACTTATGTCAATATTCTTGTATCCTGGGAAATATATTCTGTAAGCCTTCAAGCTTTCAGAGTATCCCACAAATATACCCTTCTTTCCTGAAGGATCTAATTTAGTCCTCTTCTCTTTTGGAATGTGGATATACATAGGACAGCCGAATATTCTGAGATGGCTGACTTCTGGTTTCTTTCCAGAGAATACTTCTTCAGGAGTCATCATTTTAGCTAATCCTTGTCCTTTAATCAACTTGGTGGGTTTTATTTCTATATCGTACTCCAGTAATGTAGCAATCCATTTCGCTCTTCTGCCTTCTGGATCTGGTTGTGTCAAAATCCCTTTTACTGCAACAGTTGGAACATGTGCAATTATATGTGAATGTAGAATATATACTCTGAAATCCTTCAATGCTTTGACTAAGGCATAAGCTTGTTTCTCCATAATGTCATATTTCAATTCTCCATCCCTCAACATTTTGCTAAAAAATGCTATCGGCTGTTCCAAATTCTCATCATTTTTCTGTAATAAAACTGCTGCTATAGTATATTCTGAAGCGTATGAAAATACTGAGTAATATTTGGTAAAATCTAGACTCACCAACACAGGGGCCTCTGATATCGCTTTCTTGATTTCCCAAAAAGACTTTCTAGCTTCTGCATTCCACTTTATCTCATGACCCTTCTTCAACATATTTGTGATATTCATTAAGATCTCAGCAAAACTTGGCACAAACCTTCTCAAAAAATTTACCTGCCCCAAGAATGATTGTATCTCTTTTTTACTCCTGGGTTCACCTACTTTCAAAATTGCACTCACCCTTTCAGGATCAATTTTTATTCCATATTTTGATATTATATGGCCCAACAACTTTCCTTCTTCTAATGCAAAATTGGACTTCTTTGGATTCAATGATATACCAAATTTCCTGCACTTCATGAAAATTTTCTCTAGGTGATGTAGATGCTCTTTGTAAGATTTTGAATAGACTGAGATGCCATCCATGTAGATTACCATGAAATTCCCAATTTCTCCTGCAAAAGCAATGTCCATGGCTCACTGGAAAGTAGCCCCTGCATTCATTAGGCCGAGAGGCATCTTTGCATACATAAAAGTGCCCCAAGGTGTAGTAAATGCAGTCCTTTCTTGATATTCAGGTAATACATTGATCTAGTTATAGCCAAAAAACACGTCTAACATCAAAATTCTTTCAGCTCCAACTACTTTCTGCAATATATGGTCCATCTTCGGCAAAGGATAATTATCCTTCATAGAAAATTTGTTTAAATTCCGGAAATCTATACACAATCTTATTTCTCCATTCTTCTTTCTAACAGGAACCAAGTTTGCAACCCACTTTGAAAACCTTAGAGTTACAATGATATCAGCATCAAACAACTTCTTAATTTCCTTCTCAATAATAGGAAGTAACTTAGGATTTATCCTTCTGAGTTTTTGCTTGAAAGGTTTCTCCCCAGGATTTATAGCAATAGTATGTTGTATGATAGAGGTATCATACTCCTTGAGATCCTCATAACTCCAAGCAAAGACATTCGTATATTTTTTCATTAATTTCACATATTCTTCCTTTTCTTTTTCAGGCAATTTCTTAGAAAACTTTATAATCTTAGGATTCTCCTTAGTACCAATATTCCTATCTTCAACAACATCCTCAACAAGCTTTACCTTTGGGTTCTTAGCAACATCATTCTAATCAAAAAGTTTTTCCAAAGGAATCAAACCTCTAGGTATGAAATTATTTTTTAATTTAATAATATCCTTACCTCCCATGGTTCCCTTTAACTTTTCAGCACCATTCCCTTCTTTCTCAAATTCCTCATCATCTTGAATACCCTCGTCATTGTCATTTTCGGTGTCAATAGGAGTATTCACAAATTCCCCTGAGAGTTCTAAGAATCTCCTGATCTGCATGTCATCTTTGAACACCTGCCAATATTTAGAGTTATCAGGAATAGACGGTCTATTCACAATTTCCACCTAGTATTCCCTCTGACCAGCAACAGGGGTTTCAAATTTTCCAGCGGCCACAGCTAAAGAATCAGCTACCAAATTTTCATGTCTGGGAATTACCTGAATTGTATGCTCTGTAAAGAAGTTACCAAACATATCCCATACTTCATTTCTATAAGCCCTCATCCGAGGATGCCTTGTTTGATAGCTCTCATTTACTTGATTTATCACCAACTCTGAATCTCCTAAGACCCTTATTCTTTGAGCTCCCAAATCTTTCAAAGAATGCAATCCCAGTAATAAAGATTCATATTCTGCCACATTATTTGTGCATTCAAATGTTAATTTATATGATAAAGCTTTGAAATCCCGAATAGGAGAAATTATATACACACCGACCCCGGCACCTATTTTTGCAGCAGATCCATCAAAGTACATGATCCACTAACCCTCCCTTTTTTGTTTCGCTTCCAAAGTATCCTATTCCATCACTTCCTTTTCCTTATTTTCCTCAGACTTCTTCTGCAATGCCGCTTCTAAATCATGTGGCACAACATCATTAAAGAAAATAGAAGACCCCAAATTAGTATCAACAGCATATATGTGATGAATTTCAGGTTTATCCTGACTGCTTACTACATAAGGAGTTCTTTTTTCACTATATAATCTTCTGTTCCCATCTCGAACAGGAATTGTAGCGTATGACATATCCATATGTAAACTACCTTTCAACTTGGAAGTCCAAGATCTCAACAACAATACCCCGAACTTAGGTGGAATATCTGCCACTACCACATCAATGACTATAGTTTTAGATGGCAATTTATTTAGGGTTACCACCATATCTTTAATCAAACCAAGGAATTTTACTCTTTTAGAATCAAACGAGTACAAATATTTATAAGGTCTTGTTACTTCCAATCCCAAACTCTCCACCACTCCTTTCAGCATTAGGTTATGTGATGCCCCTGAGTCTAGCATAGCATTGTGGACCACCTTATCATGCACATTTAAACTCAAATAGAAAGGAGGGACTTCTTCACTTTCTAAATTTTCAACCTTTGACCCAAACGAAATAGTAGGGTTATCATCGTTTAACTCTAAAATGTCAGATTGTCATTCTCCTTGACTTTTGACCATTTTTGTGATAGTATTTCTGTATTCGGTGTTTCTCAATAAATAATTAAATGGAACAGATATTTTTAGCTTTGAAAGTTCATTTTGTAAATTAAAGCCAGAATAAATTCTTTCCATATAATCGGAGCCACCTGCTTCATTATTTTATCTCTTTGTACATCATTTTCAACCTCTTTATTTACAAAAGACTCCTTATGTAGTTCTTTTCCCCTTTCTATATTCAAAGAACTAGTGGAAGGCTGATTTGGGTTTGCCTTCCCTTTATTTATAAGGACTTCCTTGTTTCTCAATCTGATTTTCCTTTGCACATCATCCATAGCGTGTAAATAACCCCTTTGATACTGCTCTGTTCCTTTTCCAAATTCTTCATCCCCTCCTTGTTCGAACATGTTATATTCTTCTTTAGTAAGATATATCTCTGAATCCTGCTCTCCAAAAAGATGAATCTTGTTTTCAGTGGGATCTTCTTCATCAGTGACATAATTTTCAGGAAATGGTGGATGGATTTGCTGTTCCTCCTGATTTCTTGGATTTATCAAGTCTCTCTGTCGGTTTTGGGGAGGAACAGGGGGATTTGGTCTTCTGAAATTAGGATTCCTAATTTGATGATCAGCTTGTTCTCTATTGAATCCTCTATTATCCATAGTTAATCTGTCCATCAACTTTTCCATGGTTTTCAACATCATTTCAAATTTGATATCATTAGTAGAAGAAGAAGAAGGCAAATTTTCTTCCTTTTTCCTTCGATCAATATCTCTATGTTTCATCTTTCCACTTGCCATCATATTTGCTTCTACTTCTAGAGCATCTGTAAACATGGCAGCAAGAGTTGTTGATTTTCTCTCCCTCAATGAAAATGCAAAATCATTATCAAAAGCTCCAGCATAGTGTAATTTGGCTGCGGCCGCAGAAGGTTTAATATCCTCCGGAATGGAATTATAAACCCTCATGAACCTGCTAGAAAATTCATGGACAGATTTGAAACCTCCTTTTTTGAGACTGTTATACTGAGATATGAGCTGCAAAGGGTTCTATTTATCATCCCACCTATCTAGAAATGCATTTTGGAAAGCCTGAAAATTCATTATAGATCCATTTGGAAAATCTTTAAACCATTTCTTTGCCTCGCATGACAAACTTTGGGCAAATAACCGCATTTTAACATCTGGATAATCAACTTCTTCTAATTCAATGAAATCTTCAAACTTGGCAACATGCTATTTTGCGGTTATGTCACCTTCTCCATCAAATAAAGAAATTATTTGGGAATAATTCTGAGGAAGATCATGTAATAAAGCAGGCAAACGTAAGGGAGCAAATCTGGCTGCCATTGGTCTAGTTGGATTCACAGGAACTGAAGAGATTTGAGTATTCTGAGAGGTAAATGTTTCAACTTTTGTGGTTTGTTGTAAATCTCTCCAGAGGGAATCCAAGAAATAAGACTCTAACCTACGAGGATTAAACTCGGTATTCTTAAGGTCAGACTTAGATTTAGTTCTCAACAAACTCTTTCCACCATTACCTTCCCATTCTGGATCAATATGAGAATCTTGAGATGATGATGCACCAAACAAAGGAAAACCTAAATTTTCTTTATTTTTTATTTTAAAGAACTTTTCTGGGTCTTCAAAACTTTTCAAGACTTTGGTATCAGAGTTACCTCGCCTGTGTCTTCTCGAAGCTAGAATGACTCCTTAAGTTCTGAAAAAGTTTTACAATGGAGTCGCCAGGGCAAATATACAACCTTTTCTGCTTGATAAAACTCCTATTTGCCCACAGAAATCTTTCTTCAAACTCTGTCGTTCCCCCAGGGAATGTTGATGTATATGTAACTTCGGAATGTATTTTTCTATGTATTTTATATTATTGTAACCCGATGTTTATTCCGGGATGTTTCTATTATGTATTTGAGTCATGTGGTCATGCCCCGATGTTCCGATCGGGAGGATTATAATGTAAACAAGTCATATCAAGTCATTGGGTAAGTCCCCACTGTTTATGGGGCACTTGAGTTATTATACACTAATTAAGGTGTAGGCTCGAGTAGTAATTATTAGGTTGAGTGCACTTCAAGTCAACGGAAGAATATAAATAGAGAGTGAGAGTCTCTCTATTTATCACTTGTGACTTAGCTCTCTTGCTCTCTCAAGTGTGGCGCACTTTTGGAGAAGGAAATTCTTGGGCTTGACAGAAGACAGAAGGCTGCTGTTGTGAAGGGAGGTCATCTTACTATTTTGGGTTCACATCTTGTGGTGATACTATCTTAGAGGAAGTTGAGGGGTTTTCTCCATTTATGGTTTCCCCTCCTAAAATCTTTGTGTCTCTTGTCTCTTGTGATGTGTTTATGTGATTGATGTGCTTATTATTCTCTCAGTGAAAAGATCTTATTATAATGCTAGCTTAAATGTTGAAAAACTAACATGGTATCAGAGCTAACCTGAGAAGAAGACATTGTGCAGCTACAGGAACTAGGGCTTCCTATTTTGTGGATCTTCCTCCACAGATTTTCAGCAAAAGTATGCTAAGATGACTCTCCATTAAATGGTGCATCATTCTGTCGATGCGGAATTCAATTTCAAGCATTTTCAGTTTCGATGTGGAAATTAGGGATTTCTACAGAAGAGGAATTTTTGGGTGAGACCAGCATAGGATTTTTCTCCTCATCAAAACCGAAATTTAGAGACCTAGATCAGTAAATTTGGTTGGGTAAATCTCCGGGAAATTCAAACCCTAGTTTGACCCCTAGCTAGGAGAAACACTAAATACTAAAACTGCTAAGTTTTGGTACAGTCGCTATATTCTGAGATTGGCGAAGTCTCAGAAGCTGAAAATTGCAAGGACCAAAGATAAAATCCTGATGAACAGTGTGTCCAAAGGGAAGCCTTTAATTCGCTATATTCAGGGAGATATGATCTCTCCAAGTTAGGGTTCCATCCTCTTCTAGAAATCATCCATAAACAGGACACCTGGGGACATCTGCAATATCTTGGGCTACAGAGGTCCAAATGGAATCCTTGAAGATGTTCCAGAAAGGGAACAGACTGTAATTTTTGTGGTCTGAAGGTCAGACTCAGAATATGAACCAATGACATGTGGAATTCCG
The DNA here is from genome assembly GCA_001517045.1 of Pseudotsuga menziesii. NCBI lineage: Eukaryota > Viridiplantae > Streptophyta > Pinopsida > Pinales > Pinaceae > Pseudotsuga > Pseudotsuga menziesii. The sequence goes on from LPNX010029683.1 coordinate 678,295, forward strand.
TACAACTTCGCTGTTCTGAACAGTTCAGTAACAGGTCACCTTGGGAAAAGGATCATAAATCCCAAACGGTGAAACCAATTCTGATGAAACCTACGGTGTTGGATCAGGGACATGCGAGGTTACCTCAGTGAGAAATTTTAGAAATAGAGGATTAGTAATTGAGGATATATCATAGAAACAGTAACAGGAATTTCTGTAGAAGAAATCAGAAAATTAGGGCTTCCTGTTCCGGGAGTTTCCCTCCACTGTTTTCAGAAAAGGAGTACATTGGACAGCTCCATTTGAAATGATCTATCTGTTCATCCAATCAGATCTAAAATATTCCAAGTTTTGAAAATTAGGGTTTCTGTGACAAACCCTAGATCAGCGAACTCCGGGACAAGGACGGACACCTCAAAACGGTAAGATCTAATCCTTTGCTATTTCCATTTGAGGTTCTCATTTCAATATGATATATCACATCAGATTAGTTAAAAGCTTGCGGAAGTTGACAACTTCCAAACCTCGAAGTATATGATCTCTCTGAAGAAAATGGATTGGACACCTACATGAGTATGGAGGTTCCAGTTTCAGAGGGAGACGAGGCCAAAGAAGACAGCATGGTCATACTGCAAAGGATGATGAACCATCCAGAAAGAGATCCAGATATGAAAGTGAAGATTCTTCAAGCGAAGATGAATATGTTCTGATTTCAGCTCTCACTACTCATGGAAGTGATGATTGGCTCATAGATAGTGGGGCTTCCAAACATATGACGGGATTCAAGGAATCCTTTGTGAGACTGTCAGAACAT
>LPNX010029687.1:0-22701 GCA_001517045.1 Pseudotsuga menziesii
TGATGTTGATGGTGATGAGGATGATGATGATGAATGATGATGATGTTCATGATGTTGATGGTGAGGATGATTATTATGATGTTCATGGGCCACCCCATTATAAACATGGATAATATTTTCATCAAACACTTAATATTTCCCATCCAATGCAACCCCAAATAATTTTCATGCTGTTCGGGAGCCCACTGCACCACAGCTTGTGAATCCCCCAAAACTTGTAATGTGGCCAGACCCATCTCTTGACGGGATAAAGAAAACCCCACAGTGCCACCAACTATGCGAGTGTTGGATCGAGATCCATCTTTCAACTAGCCTTTTAAAATCATACTTTTACGGCATGTTGTTGGGCTGTCCAAATAGGAATGTTACAACCACTTAACAATCTATATATTGAATTATATGTTCTCGTACTTTTACACAATGTTAGACCCACTTAACAATCTATACATATAATGTATATATTTTAACATATACTTTCGTAGTTTCACAATATGGTGTAGGAATTATTTTCCGTCAATGGAATATCATAGGGTGAAAGGAAACCGTACTTTCACATAACGTGCACGCGATTTATGTGCACAAAAACGCGCTCTCGTTTTGTTTATACATAACGCGCATGCGTTTTGTCTTGTTAAAGCGCGCTCGCGTTTAGTTTAAATTCAAAAATCTATTCCCTCCAAATGATAAGGCCGAGCCTCCACCCATGCTTTCATGGAATTCCTATGCCTATGTGTCTGCTTTGTACTTTGCTTCGGATTCAACATGCCTATGCCTTGGAGTATGATAAACCATAGCAAATTCAACATTATATCCATATTTTCAATATGCTCGTGTTTAGCGGTTCGTCTAATTGTGCTGCACACATCCATTTTTTATGAGATTTTAGAAACAGATATGGTTTTTTTTACAAATTCCAAATATGTAACTTTTATTTAAAATTATTAATTTTTCATATTTTTCTTCAAATTCTTTTCTCTCCTACCTCCTTAACTCGTGAAACACACTGTTAGTGTTTCTTCTATAACTCTTTCAATTCTTGATCACTTCAAACAAAAATTGTATGGTGCACAAGTAGACACTAACCTCTACGTTCTATCAAAACCCCATTTCATGATTTTTGCATTAAGACCTTCAAAGGCTGCACCCACAAAACACGTACCATTTTCGAGGTTTTCTCACTTAGACAATTATAAAAATATTATAAAATTACTAATTTAATTTCCAAAAAATAATGCCGCACTAGTGCTATGGGTTCTCTACATGGATGTCAATTTTTGTAGCTTGATTCGATCATTTAGGCCCTCAAAGGATGCACCCACAAAAACATATACCTTATAATTTCCCTGAAAAATAAAAAGTGCCTGTTAGGAAAAATGATATTTGACATAGCTATGCAAATTTTCGATACATAAAAGTTATATATTCGGAAAGGTGATTCAATTTCCTACATTTCATGTTTTTTACTCAATGCAAGATATTTTGCATAAGTATCTCAAAAAATCCAAGTAAGTTGAGGGATGCCTAATTTTTCAGGTTTCTATTGCATCTAACGTGCACAAAAAGGTCCCTCAACTTCTTGCACACACCCACCTCTCTCTTGAGAGAGAGTGAAGGTAGATTGGTAGAAGGATGCAGTGGTGGTAGCTCATCCTAGAGTAGGGTAAGTCTGTCTAGGTTGGTTGACCTGAAAGGGTTAGTAATTCAAACAATTTATGTTGATCCTAGGGGTATTAATATATTTGGATAGACCAGTTTAACCCAAGTGGGTTAGTAAGCCAAAAGAAGACTTGTTGGTCCCCAGGAAGATCCATCTGTCTAACTAGGCTTGTTGACTCAAAATGGTTAGTAAGTTAAACAAAATTCCCGGATGGATCTACCAGAGAAATCACTAAGATACTGCTTTGAGATAGTTAGTGGGAAAGATGTGGTTTCAGTATTGTTATACTGATGATTGTTGAGATGATTGCTGAGATAGTTTCAGTATTCCTATATTGATGTAGCAGGTTTAGTTTTTTCATACTGATGATTGTTGTGATGACTATTGATGGGTTTGTTTCAATATTTATATACTGATGATCATGTTGTTGTTTCAATATTTTTATGTTGATGATGATGATATTCTAGCATCTCTATGCTGGTGATGAAGATGATGGTCTAACATTTATTGATGATGTTGTTTTTAGCACTAACATGCTAATGATGTTGTTATTGATGTTTCAGTATTTATATACTAATGTTGCAGATGATGTCTCAGTATTTAAATATTGATATTGCAGATGATGTTTCAGTATTTACATATTGATGTTGTAGATGATGTTTCAGTATCTAAATATTGATGTTGGCAGAAGATGATTGAGTATTCACCTATTGATGGTGCAGAAGATGATTCAGTATTCACATACTGATGTGACAGAAGATGATCCAATACGCATAGAAGATGATTCAGTATTTACATACTGAGGTTGCAAAAGATGATCTAGGTGAGATCAATGATGAAGATGTATGATGGTGTTCCAAAACTTCCTATGACATATAGAGACTCACCAGTCAAATGTATAGTCGTGGTAGTAGTTGCTACCTTGGTTGAATACCTTCCTAGTTAAGAGGGAGTGTTAAAGTATTGTAACTTCGGAAGAAATTCCAGATGTATTGATTGTATTCCTCCATCAAGAATTTATTTTGGTCGTGTAAGAGTCATTGAAAGAATCAATGTAAACCTTTGGATGTAAGTCGGGTCAATAGTACCCAAGTGTCATTATAATAAATGTTATTTTTGGTGTCTTGTTAGGCAAGTCGACCCTATTAGGTACAGGACAAGTCAAGGGACAAATATAAATAGGGAGGCACTCCCCTTCATTTGTACACACTCGCTCAAGCAAGTTTGCAAGAGAGAGAAGAGAAAGTGCGCCAGAAAGAAGAGAGAAGCAGTTATTTGGGTTTTACACTACTCTGGTTGAGTTCAATATTGAGGAAGTTTTGCAGGGTTTTCTCCCTTGTGGTTTCTCCGGGGAAAATCTTTGTGTTCTTTATGTTTATGTGCTTGTTGTTCTTTTAGTGATCCTTGTAGTGAAAATTGTTTTAAGATATCATCTAAGCAATTAAGAAAAATTAACATTTGCCACATAAATAAAGGACTCCAAATGACCTTAGGGAGACTTTATCCATATAAATAAAAGACCCCAAATGATTTTCCAAATTTTTTATGATATCTTCATACGAAAATTGAAGTGAAAGACCCCAAAAAAAAAGGAGCTAGAAGTGTCTTTTATAAACCTTTTGATTCAGTCGGTTGAAATCCATAAAACCAAAAAACATTCTTGAATAACCCATAATTGGTTAAGAAAACATTACATTGAATAACCCAGAATAGATCATAAACACAACACCCCTTCTGAAAACATTACATTTATTAAACAAAACATAAATATATAAAACAATTAAAAAGAACTAAAAAATTAAATCAATGACTAAGTCACACAAACATCCTTTTTACTATTTTTCTATTATTTTATAACCTTAACAAAGGCCTAATCACCACTATCCAAGCATTCTACAGCACAAATAGACTTGGTCATTACAAATTTGAATAACCACCATTATAACAAGCATGCGAATCAAATTAGTGTCTTTGGATATTGGCTATTGCACCAGTCACTAGGGTGTCCTTTATCCTAATGTTGAAACTCAAAGATGTATGTTTAACTTAATAATTCTTTTCTACGTTCTCATCAATTCACAATCCTTCCCACATATCCAAATTGAAGCATTTCCCTCTCGGCCTTACTTGCATTAGAATACAGCTGAACATGATATTCCAAAATTATATATTTAAAACGGAGGTGGCTATAACCTGGACAGACTTTCCCTCGGGAGGGGAGCCTGTCCAGTGCACACCGTCGGATGAGAAATCCGACGGTGTGCACTAGACAGGCTCCCCTCCCGAGGGAAAGTCTGTCCAGTATATAGAGTGCTCCTATTTAAAACCATAGAGAAACACAACTCTTTAATTAATAACAGAGTTGGGTAAGCAGCACCCATAGATTATATTCTCTTTCAAAACATTGATTAATGGAAAAAACAAATTAATAGAATCTTCATAATAGAGTTGGGTAAATGCCAGCGTTTATTTATTTTGAAATGACTCTTAAGATTCTATTCTCTTTCAAGCATTGATAATTGGAAAACAAACAAACTCATAAGATCCTGCACATCTAATAGGAATGCTTCCAGATTCTCCATGCAATTGAGCGTAATGGTCTTTCAGTGGGCACGAGCCGAGTGATATAATTTTCTTGGAAACCCAAAACTAACATTCATCATACCAGATTTCAAAATTCCTTGTTCAATTTGACTAAAATTAAGCAGCCTGCAATTCTTGTTCAATTTGGCTAAAATTAACCAGCCTGCTGTGCAGGTTTTAATGCTACGGCAGCTGCTCAGGAGGTCGGCAGCTGCTCAGGAAGTGGATCTCAAACTGCTTGGCAATTACCAAATCTAACTGCTTGTTACGCAACTACCATTAGCAGCTGCTCAGGAAGTAGTTGTGTCTCAAACTGCTTGGCAATTACTAAATCTAACTGCTTGTTACGCAACTACCATTTCATTAAATCCTAGGAGGTCGGCAGCTGCTCAGGAAGTGGATCTCAAACTGCTTGGCAATTACCAAATCTAACTGCTTGTTACGCAACTACCATTAGCAGCTGCTCAGGAAGTAGTTGTGTCTCAAACTGCTTGGCAATTACTAAATCTAACTGCTTGTTACACAACTACCATTTCATTAAATCCTGCACAGCAAGCTAGTTATAAATACTCCAAGACCCAACTGTTTACTACGCAACTGACATCCCATTGCACAGCAAGCTAGTTATTAATGGCCGTCCTGTCACTCCAAAATCCACGGACTCAACATATTTATTTATTTGTAGTCTAGCAATAACCCAGCCCTGAACAAACATCTTCTTTACCAGTTAGGCAGGTACCACTGCCACTTTCATCTGTAAAATAAATTATACTGTACACACCATGCGGTAGAAATATCATAGATTCGCCCATACACCAGAGGAGCAAAAGCTCATAATATCATTTTCTTCACCCAGCAGATCAAGACAATCAAGATAATCCATATTCAATTCTGATACTGAGATCCCACAATTATCCATATCAAAAAGGTGTCCAAATTCTTCCATGAAATAAGAATCATCATCAAATATTGAATCGTTTACCGGTGGACATAATGAATATGCTGTGCCCACTTCTTGTACAGAAGTTGAAGAAGAGACTGCACAACAATCCCCAAATGATTTTTCCTCTGAAATGCAAGACACAGAAACAGATTCAGATGGAGCTGTTGTTGTTTGCGTATATGCGGAGTTGGTGAATGCAAATGGTCCTCCCAGCTTCCTTGATGCATTATCATAAGCCGCTGCAGCTGCCTCTGCTGTGTCAAAAGTCCCAAGCCACAGCCTGACTCGTTTGGAGGGATTTCTGATCTCCGCAGCCCATTTTCCCCATCTTCTTCTTCTTACTCCGCGGTATTTACAGCTCACTGCACACTTTGCATTGGATTTCCTCTTGGATTCGCACGAGTCTCTGTTTTTCTTGTTGGGCACTTTGGATTTACTCTTGGATTTCGATTTTGACAAGGGTTTGCACTGAATTCTTCTGCGAGCTGAGCAACTTAATGGTATTTGAATCTCGTAAACCAATCTTGTGTGAGATGCAGGCTTCAATTCATCGTCGCTTGATAGGTCTGTTGCATCTGGGTCATTGCAGATCAGTCTGATCTTCCTTGTAAGAAGGCCACCATTTTTCTCCTTCCTGGAAGCTCTGATAGCATTATTTTTTGCGTTCTTGCGACCAGGCATAATTCGAGTTCTTTGATTATAACTTAAACAGACTGCAATCCGAATGTTTATGTTATTGATCTTTCCTGCATAACTTGGAGCAGCTGATACATGCAACAAATACAGAACGGATAAATAAATAAGGAAGCAAAAACGTTTGAAGCTAAACGAACGAGAGGATTCAAGCCATATAACAACTCACTAATTCCTCAGTAGAGATTGAACAATTAGAGCAAACGATTTTAGAGACTGCCTGCCACTAGTATTAACCTGATATTTAGAACCCATACAAAGTAATTCCTGGTCTCCATTAAATCTCCATGCAGCAAGAAAGCCTACCGATAAAGAAGAGCAGAGGCATGAATACAAGAAAGGGAAGGACTAGTCCCACAAGGAAATTGAATAATTAGGTCTTCCTTAAGCTCAGCGACCAGTGGGTTGATCAGAGAAAAATCGTTGATTGTTTACAGACAGACACGAACTGAATTGCTCCGGAGCAATTCAAGAAGTTGATTCCACTGAAGCTGAGAAAACATTCGAGTTTCTGTAACCATAGTGGTGGGAGCTACCGAACCGACCATTTGCACCGATCGGACGACCGCGGTGGCATGACCGCTCACAATTGCTATTCCATTGCTATTCCTTGTGATGCCTCGTCACAATTTCAAGCATTCTGTAAGAAAATTGGTGCTTCGTCACGTTTTCAACCATTCAAATTGCAATAATTGTTGGACGGTAGTCAATGCTACGCAAAGCGTCAACGTTATAACTATTTGCTGTAAAAGGAAAGCATCTGCCATTTGGAGAAATCGCTTTTGGAAACGAATAAAGAAACCCGTACAAGATGCCTCCGGTGACTTTTTATTTTTATAAGGAGATGGCAAAATATTCATTTATTTATTATTATTGGGTAAGGATTCAAAATATATTAAACAATGGGAACAGAATTTATATCATAGAGAGGTTTTTAGATGGTAAGAGATAATGGAACCACCATTCTAATTAGTTAAAATTGTTAATCAGTCTTAAAATTATATGACAAAAAAACCCATTAATTGATGAAGGTCAGATAGTAGGCGCGAAATCAACATTGACATTGTTTATGGACTCATAGAACAAGACTGTTGAAAGAAAATTAAAGCAAAAAAACTTAAGAATCCTCATCAACAACAAACAAGGGAGGAACTTCCTCCAGGATAAGGCAACCACCATGGAAGTCTTCATCATGGTGGTTGGCACAGGAAAGGGTCATTCATCGTCATTGTACAAGCAGGAGCCAAGCTCCTTTTCATTGATAGTCCCCCAGTGGTGCTACCACTCCCCACTTTAGTGTTACTCACAGTGCAAAGCCCAATGGCCAGGCACTTCCAAGAAGAGGCAGCATCCAACCTGTTGATTTGGGTGTCCAGTTCAATCAACTTGGTCTTGGCAGAGAGCACATAGGTACGAGTATAATTCCAATTACTCAACATTTCCTCCATCAAGGTACCCGTCATGTTTTTTATAAGCCAGTAATGATTTATTTGTCCACCCCCTCTACCCCTGGCCAAATTCTCGGTGACTAGGCGAGATTCACATTCGTCAATCAGGGTTCTAAGCGGCATGGAGACACCGGTCTCATACCCTTCTTCCATCATCATACCCATACCACACTGGGCACGACTTCGTCCACCGCCACCATGTCGAGGGGTTCCGCGTTGTCGAGACATGGTGAGTAGAATATGTTGTTACAGGGGCCAACTTGACACCCATGTGAATGGAGCATAAGGAGACTGAGAATAGACCCTACTAGCCAGAGCCAAGGCTTGAAAATGTTGTTGCGGGTGCAAGCTACGAGCCAATTGCGAAGAAACCTGAATGGGCGGACCAAAAGATTGTTGGAAGAAGTCACTACTAACAAGAACCAGGAGTGGGAGAATGAGTAGTCACACATCCTCTTTCCGCGCCTTAAGCCTGTCGGCCACATGCTCAAGGTCTGAGGCCATGAGATCTGACTTATTGCAGATGGTACTGCAAGGTGGCCTTTCCATTTCCAGACAGGATGCTTTCATCCTCACAGGACGAGGTCATTAACTGCAGCTTCCCTCTACCATCACCAAACAAGATGCTTTCTTTGTCGCGTTGTGGAGCCTTTAATTGCATGAGGGGTGGTATTGAAGTCCTCCCATGTGCGTGCCACATTGTCGGCTCTGAGTGTGAGGCGCTCTACGCTGTCGGCTAGGTACAAGGACATCTTCATCTAAGTTGGAAATATCCTTGGTGGCCAGATCTCGGCACTTATGGGCGAGGTCAATGATAGTAGCATTGTCTAGGTCACCTTCCGTGAGGGGTGAGTGACTAAGGACCCCTTCATTAGCTAAACAATCAGTGAGATAATTGGCCTTATGTTTCACGTGGTGGAAAGAGATGGCCTTGTTCAAGTTGAGGTGGCTTGCCATATGGGAAAGACCCTGTTCTAGTCTCCAGCTGGTCAAGAGCTTGGAGGTATGAGAGCCATTTAGGATTTTAGAAGCCAACGAAAGGATAATTTGTGAGTCCCCTTCAGCAATCAAAGGAATACAATATTTTCTTCTAGCTATGGAAATACCTTCAATCAAACCCTCCAATTCAACCGCATTATTACTGTCATGGCCGATATTCCCAAAGAAGATCCACAAAATGTCTCCAACATTATTTCAAATGACTCCTACAAACCCAACATTGCCAAGATTCCCTTTAGGGGCTCTGCCAAATTTGAGTTTGTAGACGCCTTTCAAAGTGGGGGACCAGATATCATGGCTATTAATGCCAACTTTAGGGCTTCTGGATGCCACAGGGGGAGGGGTGGGGTGGAAATTCCAGTTGGTCAAATGGAGTTGCTCAATGGAAGAGTTGGGGAAGTTAGTTGTATTGCACTCTTTGGAAAAAAGAGTTTCCTTAAGATTGTTGATGATCATGTGCCAGATGACCTTGAGGGAGTTGCTTTTACCTACAAAGATTATGAGATTCTTTTCCTTTCAAATGTTCAATATAATAAAACCGGGTGTGAAGTCCCAAAGACAATTGAGGAGCATACTATGAAAAGGATTATCATCCCATTGCTGCAAAGTTTCACTGATGTTACCTTTGACCCATTTACATCTCCTATTGTTCTTTGCATCCATGTCCCACAACGAGCTGCAAAAATACAAGAGTCAAGTAGGTGATCAATGGTTTCTTAGTGAATGTTGCAAAATACACATTGGGAGGGCCACTGGAAGCCACTCTTCAAAATATTATCCCAGGTGAGGATGCGCCTATGTGAGAGAAACCATAGAAATGAAGAAACCTTGGGCCAGAGGTTGGGATTCCAAATTTTCTTCAAGATGATGAGGGATTGTGCCTCATGCCTGCCCGTTAGCAGAGAGTAAGCTTCCTTGACTATGAAAGTGCCATTGTTCATGTGTCCCCATATGATGATATCGGGTCCTTGCTTTCTTCTATTTTTCTTGCTCTAAATGTCTTGCCAAATCATACCCAAGTGCTCAAACTCCAGGGGGTGTCACCAATTGTTGGTTTCCTTCCAAAGGAATAAAGTTGAGGAGATATCTCCTTTCCATTGATCTCTCATAAGAGTGTTGTTATTTAGTTATATGAAATCTTGGATCTCTTCCTGGGTATACATATTTTTAAAACTTGGCAATTGCTGCCAAGAGTCATGCCAAAAGAGTGCATTTTACCGTCCATGATCTCCCAGAAGTAGTGTTGGTGAATGAGGGTTCTTTTATTGTTGGAATATTTCTATATTGAGTAGCCCGAAAGGTCCTGATCAATTATGATTAAGTTGGGAGGAGTCGAGTTATGACCATATTTGCAGTTCTAGAGTTGATCCCAGGGTGTGTCATTTTGAGAGATCCATTTCCACCAGATTTTGGTTGAAAGTGCAAGATTGTTGATATTTGGATCTCGGATCCCTAGGCCTCCTTCCCACTGTGGGAGATAAACCTGCTTCCAATTGACAAGGGCCCACCTATTCCTATTCTTGTCGCATCCCCATAGGAAGACTCTCTGTAAATTTCTGATAGATTTTAGTACCCACTTTGGAGCGCCCAAGATGAAGAAAAGGTAGAGAGGCATTGACTAAATGACTTCCTTGAGAAGAGTTAATCTGCTGACCATGTTAAGAGAGCAAAAGGTCCAGGAGGTAATACGAGTTTCCAACTTGTCCAAAAGTTCATTCCATGTGGAATGCTTAATCGTAGAATCGAAGAGGGGGGCGCCTAAGTACTTAAAGGGCAGGGAGGCAGCTTGAGAACCTCAAAATTCTAGTTGAGATATTACATTGTGTGGTGATGCTGGTATTGAAGAAGAAGATTTGGGATTTTTCCAAGTTGATGGAGGTGCTAGAGGCCTCAGAGAAGAGATCCGAGATGGATTTAAAGGAATGATCTTATTGGCCAGAGGGATGACCAAAGAGGAGATTATTGTCTACAAACGACTAATACACAAGGGGAGGGGCGCCATGGAGAGAAAGTCCTCGTTGGTAGAGAATCGAGATGGCTGAATGAAGCATTCTTTCGAGTCCCTCTTCCATAAGAATGAAGAGAAAGGGAGAGAGAGGGTCACCTTGAAGAAGCCCATGGGAGGGGGAGAAAGTGGAGGAGGGTGTTCCATTGACCAAGATGGAGAAATAGGTAGAGGAGACTAAGGAGATGATCCATTTGGTCCAAGTCTGACAGAAGCCAAAAGCAAGGACTGTTTTCTCAATAAAATCCCATCTTAGCATGTCAAATGATTTGGAGAGATCGAGTTTCAAGATCATGCCCGACGATTTAGTTGTCTTTAGGGAGTGGGTGATTTCATGGGCCAGGATGATGCCATCAAGGATTTATCTTCCTTCTACATATGTCAACTACTCAGGAGAGATGAGTAAAGGGAGAATGGGTTTCAAGCGGTTGGCAACAACTTTGGAAATAATCTTGTAAGTAACGTTACAAAGAGAGATGGGTCAGAACTTACTTGGATGGGAAGCTCTTGTTTCCTTTGGAATCGGAGTGAGATAGGTTGCATTGAGACCAAGAAGGACCCATTGATTTTGTCGTGATTCTTCAACCAAATCAAGAACTTCACATTTCAATAGATCCCAACAATAATGGAATAAGTTGATGGTGAAGCCTTACTCATGCCTCAGAGCCTTACCTTCCGCCATTTGGTTCACCACAGCTTCAACCTCCTGCATGGTGATAGGTTGCATGAGGGAGGCATTGTGCTTGGCCATAATTAAGGAGGGGATGTACTAAGTGACCCGAGCAATGGCCACAACACGCGAAGGTTATGATTTAGTAAGCGAAGCTTTGTAGAAACAAGAAAGCTCCTATTACATGTCTGTGTGCTCCTCCAGGACAACGCCTTCATTCTTTTTGAGTTTGGATATTCTGTTACTCATCCTATGCTGGACCGTGGATCTATGGAAGAATGATGTGTTTCTTTCTCCCTCTTTTATCCATGCTACTCTAGATTTGTGTCTCCACAGAGTTTCTTCTTTCTCATAGCATTTGTCCAACCGCGCTAAGATTGATTTTTCTCTGGCTTTTAGCTCATCTATATATCCTTGACCCATGAAAACAAGTTGCATACATTCAAGTTCTTCTTGTAGCACCTCTTTGTCCTTGAAGATATTGCTAAAAGTTTCATGATTCCAGTAGCGAAGGTTGGCACGGAGGATCCGTAACTTTTGGTGCATGATAGCCATTTTAGACCTGCCCTTGACTTGCATGTTGGTTCACGAATTTTTAATGGTGTCGTTGAAAGCGACATGAGAGAGCCATAACTTCTCAAATTGGAAAGGTTTGTAAAGGGGTGTTCCTAAGCTGTGCCAAGAAAGGGAGATAAGGCAATGGTCCAATCTAGCTGTGGGGAGGACAAGAGATTCCAAGACACCACCATATACAAGGAGGTTTTTTGTGGCAAGGAACCAGTCCAGGATTTTGGAAATTTGGTGAACTCCCCCTCTCTTATTTTTCCAGGTGAAGAACCCTGGGGAGGGGAGAAGGTAAACAAGAGCACAATTGCAAGGGTAGCTTTGAAGGCATGATCTTCATTGGAGAGAGTTCCCAAGCCTCCTTTATTTTCCTCGAGATTGAGGATCATGTTGAAACCGCCACAAATAAGGGTGGGGGAGTTAGGATGTTGTTGAATGAACCATTCCAGGTAATGAAGGAGCTGGAGTTTAATACTGGAGGATTGAGGCCCATAAACATTCAAAAGATGGTCACGGATATTGGTCCCAACAATATGGAAAAAAACAGAGATGGAGTCAGAAGTAAAGGCAAATTTACTGAGAGAAACAAGAAGGAGATTCCAGATGATTGCAATACCTCTGGAGGCCTCTTTGGAATCAATGGGAATACCTTGACTTCCAAGTTTCCAGAGCCCAGTAATGAGCATAGAAAGTGAGTCGGTGGAGCACTTAGTTTCTTGGAGAAAGAGGATAGTAGGATTCTTAGAGAATTTTCCTTTTTAGCATCCGATGCTTCGAAGATCTGTTGAGTCCTCAAACATTCCATGAGATGATCTTCATGGGATAATTGATGTAGAAGTAGATAAGAATTCTGTGAGCTAGGAATATTTCCATGGTTCCACCAGTGCATTTCCTATCCTGCTTAATTATTGCAGGTCTGTTTTGCGGCCATGTTTTCTGTTGTCCTTTTGAGTTTTTTCGTTTATCCTTTTAAGGAAGGTTGTAGAATCCAAGTTTGTTTTGGGATTTCACTTTGGATAGTGATTCCTGAAGGAGTTTTATTTGTCGATATGGAATGGAGTCATAAGCTTTCCTAGTGCAGGCATCCTCCTTTCCAAACAGGTTCAACTCTCCCAGATCTGGTTCTCTCGTATCTTTGTCAATAGTAGGATCAGGTATGGTGCCTATCAACAGCTCCAGAGGATCAAATCCTAAAGTCGGAATGATCATAGGGTCCGAGATTTTGTTGATAGGAATCGAGGGGGGAGGGTGATTCTCCATCTCTACATTGTTTTTCAAGTGTGGCTGCTGCTTTTGTGGGTCTTGGGGCATGCAAGTTTGATCAAGGTTTCCCATATCTCTATTTTCTTCTATATTCTCTGGTTGATCCTCCAGCACAAGGAATCTGTTGCAGGTGGTGGGAGCATCTTGTTGGATTTCTCAGGAGCCAGTTTGCGATTGTTACATCTTTTTTTCCCTATTTTCTGGAGACCTTCAACATATTTTTCTTCGCCTTTCATATTTTCCATGCGATCTTTGTTAAGAGGGTAGTCTATGTACATCTGTTCATGTTCATGGCATTTGCGGCATCAGAAAGGAACATGTTCTTAGTCAAGAGGTTGGATTCAATATGAATCTTCATGTGTTAGACATATTGCATATGGGAGGGCTTTGACAATGTGCATGTAGACACAGATCCTTTCGTAGGAGGTGTATTTGTTCATTCTTTTCTGATATGTAGTTTTGACAAAGATTCCCAGAGTGTTTCCTATTTCTTTGAGGGTTTCCTCATCCCAATATTCCTGTGGGAGGGAATACATACAAATCCAAACAAGGGTCCACGACAAGTATTCTTTCTCCAAGCTAAATCGTTCTGTCCAATTTCTCACGCATAGACCAACAACGTTGAATAAGTACAGGAATCCCTCTTCAACCTTGGATTTTCCATCCAATTGGTGGAAGATGATGGTAAATAAACCTTTGGAGCCTAGTTGCAGATTAAAATTTGCTTTAGGTATCCATTTCTCCACTATCCATCCTTGGAGGGCCTGTTCAATAGGTCAAAAGCCAATAAAATTTCCAATGAGAGCATGATCCTTGATTTTTTGAGGCCTACCATTTATCCTTTTAGCTGGGAGAGTGAGGCAGGGATGCTCTTCAGTGCGAGCGATACATGTTTGGGTTCCAGGCCTTTCTTTTTTCAGATTGCAGAGCGATTTTATTTTCTGGTTTTTTCTCCTCTGGTCGCCTTCATAAATGGGTACTTCTTCAGTCCCGATTTGCAGAGAATTCGAGGTTTCTAAGCTAGGGCATTCAAATGAGTTGGTTTCTGGTCCTCTAGATCGAGGCTAGGAGGGGCCTGCTACCCCCCTTGGATGAATTCCATGGGGTTGCACATAATCTACAACCGAGGAGCGACCTGGAGGAGAGGAGGATCTAGCAAAGCGAATGGGGTCATAGAAAACCCTAGCATCTCAGATAAAAAAATCACTATAGGTTTTTCGCTGGTCCACTAATCACTCAGATTTCATTACTATCGTTATTATTTCATGTTGTTCATTAATATGAGTTGATTCATTATAGTTTGAGGAAAGCATGTATATTGTTAACATGTTTTATTCCATTTGAGATTAAGATTAGGTTTGAGTTAATAGTTATGTCGATAGGTATTTAGATTTTGGACTTGGTTGAGCCGATTAACTAGATTAACCTAAGTGTAAGAACTATACAACACATATTCATTTCATGGTCCTCCTATTTTGTTAAGCTTAAATGCATATTGATTAAGATTTAAATAAGCTTTAATTAAAAGGTGGTTAAAGAAATGGGTAACAATTTATTTTTGTTTTTTCATATCAATTTTTGTTTTTTTGTTTATTAAATAGTATTTGTTTTGTGCTTATATTAAATCTAACAATTTGTATGAATAATGGATATAAAATTATATATTTTAGTCTTTTTTTACAACCAGCTATCTTCACAAAACTAAGTAGTTGGTTGTGAGGCATTCACCGACCACTTTACTTGTCGCTGTGCTAGTCTTAATATCCATTACTCTAAACAAATACAGAAATACAAATACACTTTCTAATACGTCTCAATCATGATCTAATACTATGATCTAATACGTCCCAATAAGTTTGATCTATGCCAGAGACACATTGTCTATATGTTTAATTCCATTTAGAATTGTTTATTGAGTCCAACTCTACCTATGAGAATAAATGACCCACTTAACACAATGGTTAGAGTATTGCTTTCATAGGACGAGAGCCATTTGTTCAAATCCAATAGTAGGTAAAGTTATTAGATACCATTGAAGAGTCGATGTCATCTAATAAGTTTTACTCCACTTGTTTGGATCGAGACGGAACATTCAATCCATTTTCAGATCAGTATAGAAAATTTTAATTAGAGACAGGGGGATAGCATTGATAGTTTCTAATCGTGTTCTAGCTTTTTTCAAATATACATCAACCTCAGTTTCTTGTCTTTTGCCTTCGGATCGAGCTAATCAGCTTTAGTTATTGGAAAAGTTTCGTGGGCTTCTTAGGGATTGATGCCAACATCTCTCTCTGCATTATTTACCAATACAATTATTTTATCATTATCTATCTTGGTGAAACCACCCATCAAAGCCATAGTGGACCATCATCCATTAAGACATATTTCCATAACTCTTATATCTACAGCTACTACAAGTGAAGCATGATTGGGTAATACACCAATTTGACCAGTATTAGTAGATATGATTATTTATTTAACTTTTGAATCCCAAACAACTTGATTAGGAGACAATACACCAAGGTTTAGGGTCATTTTAAGATTTAACTTTCAATTCATAGCCTTCGTGGGTGCTTCATTAATGTTACCCACCAAATAAAAAGATTGCTTGGTAAGACCATCTAATTCTCTAGAAAGGATCATTTGAAACCCTCTAATTGTTTCCATTAGACCAACATATTTTTTCGGGGAACTTATGAATACCTTTGCTATGAAAAAGGGTTGTGATAGGAAACATTAAATTTTTCTTTCTCTTGCTACGATTAAATGATCTTCCTTTGATAATTCATCCAGTCCAGGAATAGCTATAATGTTATGAAGTTCCTTATAACATTGTATGGTTTCCTTAACTCCTTGCATAGTTTCATAATGTTCTTAACCTATGAGCCAAGGTTGGAGCATAGTCGATGTTGAATCTAAAGGATCCACTGTTGGACATATACCCTTGGCAATTAATCCTCTTGATGGTACGGTAGTAGCATCTGAATGCGCAAATTCCGTCGCAGGAGCATGGTCGATCAAGTCATCAGCAAGTACGTAAAATGCTTGAATCGAGGTTATGGGTCCCCTTTTGTGGAAGTAATTCTCTCTTGCAAAGAACCCATTTATGTGGAAAGAGTTGGCTGATAACCCACGGCAGAAGGCATTCTTCCTAATAGGGCAGATACCTCTGATCTTGCACGGACAAAGTGGAAGATGTTATCAATAAATAATAGTACATCTTGCCCATTGACATCTTGGAAATATTCGGCCATGGTTAGAGCAGTTAAACTGACTCTCATACGAGCTCTTGGTGGTTCATTCATCTTACCATAGAACAAAGCTACTTTTGATTCTAAGATGCTTTGTTCATTAATTACTCCCGATTCTTTCATTTCCATGTAAAGATCATTCTCTTCACAAGTACATTCTCCTACTCCTCCAAATATAAATACCCCTCCTCGAGCCTTAGCAATGTTGTTGATCAACTCCATAACGAGTGTCGTTTTACCCACTCCGGCTCCTCCAAATAAACCTATGATATATTTGTTAGCAATAAGTGTATCATAGTAATTGAGAGATACACTTTCTATGATATAGATATTTTAACACAACATATATATATATATATATATATATATATATTATATTATATTATTAGATATTATTTATTAAAAACAATACTATATTTTTTATAATAAATAATATATTAAACTAAAGTTTATCTAGAATCCCAAGTTAAATATAATAAATAATATAGTAAAATAAAATTTATTTAAAATCCCAAGTTTTTTCAATAATAAATGTATTTTTCACATAATACATATTTATTTTTTTAAATGGTTGAAATCCATTATTAAAGGTTATGATACATATTTTTCATAAATTGTTGAAATATTTTTTTAAGAGTAATCACTTCTCATGTTTATTGGTTCTGAATGCATACCAAAATGCTTGACTCGTTTCTTTTAAACCGTTAAAATGTTAAATAAACTGTTAAAATGTTAAAAGTTTATTTCAGATAATTATGATTTACAATTTCTTTTTCTTTTTTAAAATATTTTATTGGTTGTGAATGCAGACCAAAATGCTTGACTCGTTTATTTTAAACCGTTAAAATGTTTAATAAACTGTTAAATTGTTAAAAGTTTATTTCAGATAATTATGATTTACAATTTTTTTCTCTTTTTAAAAATATTTTAAATTTATTGGTTTTCATGAGTTTTAAGTTATATTCAATTTATTTAATTTTTTAAATTTAAATGATTATATTATATATTTTATTAATATTTTTTTACAATTTATTTACTAATACAATATTTTTATTTTTAAAATTAATTTTAAATTTAAATTATTTAATTTTTAAAATATTTTTATTTATTTATAACATTTTAATAGTTTTAATTCATATTTATTCATTAATTCTTTATAATTCTCTTTTTCAATATCATTCTCTACCATAGTCTCTTCTAAGGACCCTTACACTTAAAAACACCTTTATTGTACAAAAATAACCCCAAGAATTAAATTAAACTCATGTTCTCTTTTATATAATATTATTAATAATGATTGCATAACTAGTATTTATTATAAATTTTCTAGGATTTCGAAGGAATAGATTACAGTAAAATAGTATTATATATATATATATATATATATATATATATATATATTATTTTAAAAAATATGTTATTTTGTCATATCTCTAGTAGTGTTCCATCAAGTTTGCGGGATACGGGGCGTGGGAGCGGGGAAACGTACATTGGGGACCTGTAAAGACACCCCAAAATTTTGGGTATTTTAGGGGACGGGGAGTGGGGAGGCGTCAGGATCTCTAACATAGAGGGGCCGGTCTCTAAATTTATAAAAAAGAAAAAAGAAAAATAATAAAATTATGAACCCAACATATAAACATATCAATTCCTCATCCCATCACCATTTGCATACTAGCATGCTTATGTTCCCAAAGACTTTCGTGTAATTTAATGTAATCATTATAGCCAAGCATATCATATCGATGTTTGTTTCTTTTTATTTGTTTCTATTTCGTTTTAAAATGGCCATTTCGTGTAAAAACCTAAAATTTATGATGAACCAATTCTTTTTTAAGTAATTTTTTTTTAAAAATTGAGGGCAGTGGGGGCTTGTGGGAGCCCCCCAATCCGAAAAACTTCTAGACCCGTGTTTCCCCAAGTTTCGCAGAAAGGAAGGCGCTGGGAAACGTTTCCCATGTAGCCCCCAGCCCCCGAGGCATGGGAAGCGTAGGGGACAAGCCCCGACCCTGGAAGGCGTGTCCCCGTGAAATACTATCTTTAAGATAAAATATATATATATAATAAAAATGTTATCAAACTAATTTCAACCTTTTAATTGAAACCACGAGGATCATTCACTTTGTCTTCCTTGTTCGAGGAATCACAATCCCGACACCAATTATTTTATATTATTTAAAATTATTGGAACGAAAATATTTATTTCTGACCCATCACCTGTGCATCTAATTTGTCTTTGCATCCATACTAGTGGCCTAGTATTTTATCATGGCATAGCTCAATTATATTGATATTGAGGCCACTATGTGACAAATGTAGTCCTCCACCTCTATTCTATAATTATGAAGATCTTGTCAATAGTTCAAAACAATATAACGCAAGGTTATTTGTAGTTGCATACTATACGAAGCAAAATCATTAACAAGTACTAATGCCTTTGGATAATTAAATAAGCATGGGACTTTTTTATTAAATAGATAAAATTAAACTACATGAAGCACCCAACTTTTAGTGTCATGCTATTATTTATAAATGTTTGTTTGTATATTTCTAGTTAGAGTATGAAAAATGTCTAAATGTTTGTATGTTTCTGATTGGAGTATGGAAGCTGGCAAAGCTGATTGATTATATTCATTTGTTTTAATTTATTTTAAATAAAGAGAAAGTTATATTAAAAAAATCATAATTATATTTTATTATAAAAATAATTTTATTTTTATTTCTATGGTTCTCATTAATTTACAATTAATTTAGTGTATGAGATCTTTTTAAACTATGGAATAATGTTTTTTTTTTTTTTTATATAACAAAGGGTCTATTTTTATTTTTATTTTTTTATATAACAAAGGGTCTATTTTTATATATAACAAAGTGTACATACATGATTACCTTTTAATTTAAACCTATAAAATTTTAGGAGGAAACACATGTTCTTAATTGTTAAGCCTATTCAAAGTAAGGATAGAGTATACACATATATTCATAACAATCATTAACAAGGATTCAGGCGGTTGAATAACTAAATAAGTATGGACTTAATAGTAGTTAAAATTAAACTATATCATTAAGTAGGTGAGACGTGTCACATCTATAATGGCACATGTCGGCTCCAAATAAACATATCAACAATTAAAAAACAAGTTCCATTGAGGCATTTTGAAGCTATTTGTTAGAGGAACCTTAGATATTAAATAAATATTTTCATAAATAATTAATGACAACTATATATTAGTGTGTATTAGTTAGTCTTTCCTTGAGTTGATCTACAAGATACACATATACCCATAAAAGAATCATTGCATATGGATTAAGGTAAACTTAAAATCTTATATAAATGTGTAATGCATATCAACAATAATTATTTTAGTGTTCTAAACTTGATGAAAGGTTTGTTTATTTGTAGGATTTATGTGTTATAATTTACAACACGACTTCAAATTGGAATAGTTCTCACTTGGATGATTATAATGGAAAACAAGTTGGATTATATAGTGTTAAGTTAATAACAGAACAATGAGTTAGATATTAGTTTTGTCATAATTGCAAATTATCAATAATTGGGTAAATTGCTAGGCATAATCAGGTAAAGGTACAAATTATGAACGATGTTACATTTGTATCACATCATTCTTTCATTACTTTGATTTCGAGAATTTATTTTTTTAGTATTATTAAGATGCATTACTGACATTGGGGGACATTATGATCTATTAATCTATGTCTTTAGATGGATATTTGTGTTATGATCTAACATCACTCTAATTTGAAATCTATGCATTATGATGCAATATGATTTAATAGTATTGTTAAGATGCATTAGTTTTGACGATATTACATTTTGTATGATGTCACACTTAAATAGTTGAAACCCCAATCTATTTATTTATCATAGTTATCCGAGTAGATAGAATCATCATAGTTAAATAGTCGAAACCCTAATCTAATTTAGATACCATAGTTATCCGAGTATATAGAATCAACATAGTTAAATAGTCAAAACCCTAATCTAATTTAGTTACTATCATTAATTGAGTTGATAAAAATGCCATAGTTAAATAGTTGAAACCAAAATACGATTAATAGAAATGACACTCACTAGTAAGAATCTAGGAGTTTGGCATATCATCAAGTCATTAGTGAAGCCAAAAATGTCATGGTTGATCCATTCTCTAGCCAAATATTTCAATCCATTTATTATTTCCATTTTGTATGATATCATTCAATTAAATAATTGAAACACTAATCTGATTCAGTTTCCACAATAAACCTAATAGATAGAATCACCATTGCTAAATGGTTGAAACCCTAATATGAATTAATTACACTAAAGGACATTTATGATCTATTGATATATGTATTTATATGGAGACTCTAACATCTTTCTAATTCAAAATTTGTGCATTGGGAAATGAAATATGATCTAATAGTATGGTTGATATGCATTGATTTATGTGATATTACATTTTGCATGGTAAATAGTTGAAACCTTGATATAATAAATAGTTACCACATTTATTTGAGTAGATATAATCACCATAGTTATTTCAATAGAATGACAACTATGATATATTCATCATGTCTGTTGGAGCTGAAACCCATGGTTGATTCATTTATTCTTGCCATTTTATAGTATATCATTAAGTTAAATAGTCAAAACTATAGTTTGATTCAGTTAACATAGTTAGCAAAGTAGATAGAATCACCATATTTAAATAGTCATATTAACCCTAATTTGACTATATATTGGCATCTAATATTTTAATGTGGGAATTTAGTAATCAGAGTTTATTACATTGGTTTTATTTCAAGAATTTTCTTTTTTGGTATTATTAACATGCATTGCTTACAATAAGGGTAATCTATGCATTATTGATCTATGTCTTTAGATGGATATTTGCATTATGATCTAACATCCTTATAATTTGAAATGTGTGCATTGGCAAATGCAATATGATCTAATAGTATTGTCAAGATGCATTTATTTTAGTGATATTACTTTTTGAATGATATCATTTAGTTAAATGAAAGATGTAACTCATTATTAATTTTCATAGAAGAAAATGTTACAATGATGCATATGAGGAAATTTTACATTGAAACTTGCTTGGGGTTTGACAATCCATCAGTAAAAAATATTAACATTGGAGAAAACAAATATAAATATTGGAAATAAATAAAGACATGATCTCACATTCTTACAACAATGTCTCAAAACAAGGGCAAATGGTGTTCAAACTCAACCTCCTTTCACATATGATTGATATGAGAATATGCCAAAGGGAGAAAACGTGGCTTTAATAAAAGAAGAAGAAGGAATATTGAGGTTGATAACCCTATATTATATATGCAAGGGTGAATCCATGAATATGGGTAACACTCTTTGGCCAACAGTGACGGTGAAAATTTTATTTTTTACTCATTGCGCCAAGAGGCGCTCTACAGCCCAGTATGGGGGAGATCTTGTAACGTTACGTAACGTTATGTCGGCTATAAATAATATATAATAAAAAATTAAAATTAAAACCAATATGAGGGAGATCTTGTAATGTTATGTAACATTATATAATGTAATGTTCACTATAAATTTAATCTTTACTACCATTTCTCACAACCACAGAATTATCATCAATTCTTCTGCTGCAAGATCAGTCAGATAACTAGCAATAGATTCCTTTTAAAACTACTACCGTTTAGTGATCAGAATCTTCTATCAAGCAACAGGGCAAAACATATTACCCTTCTTCCCACCTCGCGTGAATATTTCGTAGCCGAAGTGTTTCAAGCTTAGAACAATCTCCACCGTTCTATACAAGAGGCTTCCATCTCCTGAGCTTCACCCACTGCGTTGCTGCGCTCCGTGAGAATGTTGTCATCCACAGCACAATTACCATAATGTACCAAAATCCATACAAACTACTATTCTTGGGAATTTCCATTATAACTGGGATTATCAAAGCAGGTTTATGCTGTTATCATAGTTCTTGGGCATTGCCATTATAACTAGGATTATCGTGCTGTACTGTGTTTCATAGTCTTTTGACTGTTTGTTGTTCCTAGCTACCGTTAGCGCTATTGGATCCTTATGCTGTCCATTTCATTTTTTTTTGGTCTTTATCATGAACCATTCCATTTCGGTTTTTTTGGTCTTTATCATGAACCATTCTAGAATGTAATCTTCACGGTGACGCTATTTTTTTTACAACCTTTACAAATATTTTATATAGATATTACTGTTTTTTTCGTAAAAGAGGAATGGCATAAATTAATTTTACTAACTGTTCAAATAGTGTTTGGTACATTAAGATCATAGTACCTCATGACTGAAATCGATGAGAAAAAAATTTATCGTATTAAATTAAGAGGAAGAGGCATATCATACTGTCCGTATTATTCTCACATTAAAAGTTAAAATTTTGGGCAGAGATCTGATCACAAAGCCAAGACACATGGACACAATGGAATCAAAATTATTTTCATTTTTACCAGGTTTCTTAATCCCCATCAAAATATCACCACGGTTTCAACTACACGCTGCACACACACACACACACACATAAAGAGAGTAAGGATAATATATTTTGTACTATTTCAAAGTTTTATATACCATTATTATATATATATATAT
>LPNX010029687.1:22862-42127 GCA_001517045.1 Pseudotsuga menziesii
CAGGAACAAGATTTTAAAGTAAATCAAGTATTATGGTTATTAAGATTCTATAAAGCAAAATTGGTCTTAGTAAATGTTGAATGTTAAATATGACCATAAAAGTTATGTTTAAACTAAAATTATTACATATATAAAAGTTTTGATGATTTACCTTTAGATGGTATGCTTTTGTTTTAATGGGTTATCTGAGATTATCATCAAACTATAATTATATTAATATTGATATTAATATATATTAAATTAAATTAAAAGTATTTTTAAGCCCAAATTAAGCACAAATTAAGTGGCTATACTAATATAATGAGCCTAGATCGAAATCCTAGGCTCTATCAAGCTTCGAGAGGGATCAAATCTCTAGAGGTGGAAACCTCTTTTTAGGTATTGTAGGCAAAGAGCTATTCGAGAAGAGGTTTGCACCTCGAGAGATTTGATCCCTCTTGGCGCTTGATAGAGCCTAGGATTTGGATCTAGGCTGGTTTATTAAATCAAAGCTCTCAAAACTTACTATTTTCTTTGTGAAATTCGACATGTAACAAAAAAACAAATTGTAGGGAATTATGTTGTATTTCCACATATATTTCTTAAAATAATAATAATATTATTTAATTTCTCAAAATTACATTTAATGATATGTTTGTTCTTGTAAATTTCAGAAAAAAAATTAACAAGTATCATGTGTGCACGTAAAATAGTTTAGTGAAAATTGAATAATTTCTAAAAAAAATATGAACATAATCTACACAAAATGCACTGGGGCACACATTTTTTAAAATTTATTTTGGAAAATTATATTTTTTTTATTAATTTCCAAAATTGACCATTTCAGTTTTTAATCGCATTTTGTACATGCGTGCGCATCTAAGCTTAATTTTTACTAGTTACAAAAATTGGAAAACAAAAAATACCCTTTTAGATGACGCGTTGATGTGGGGCGTATATATATTTTTTGAATTTTTTTTGTTGTGTACTTTATATGTTGTTGATTTTTCTTTGTGTTGATTCAAACTTGTGGACATGGTTTGTAAGTGTAAGTTCGCAAAGAAAATTCAAAATAATTATCATAAAAAACTTGTAAATTATATACCAATGAATAGATGATTCATTGAAAAATCCATTGGTATGAAGTCCTCCACATAAAGTGCATCCTAGGATAGCATTTAGGCCCACTGAATATGTTAGTAAAAGTAAGTTTGTAGAAATGGGGACTAAAAGTCTATTTTTTAAGCCCACGATCAAGATTTTACGCATGTTTTTAAATGCCTAGATCGAGGCTTTGTGTGCAATTTAATGGAATGTTGATCAAGCTATTATCTCAATTGATGTTTTTGTTCAATAAAGATTTTAGTACCTTGGATTAAAAAATATTGGGTTCTCCTATTCGTGTGTGTACATGAATAAAATCACCCAGTTCTTTTTTAATCAAAGTTTTTACAAAGTCATGTCAAATATATGTTCTTAACAAAGATCCTCTTTGAATTTAATTAAATTCGAACATACAATTATAGAATAATCAAATTTAATAAAACATAATTTCAATAAGAAATAAAAAACATTACTATCACAACTTCATGTAGATTTTATGTGTAAATATTAGTCATAGAGCAATTGGAGTTTTATGTGTGTTTGATCACATATGTAACTCCAATTACTAAAACCTATATTTACAAATAATTATAAAGAACCCTCCATAATAGGCCTTTATAGTGTTTCTATGCAACATAAACAATGAAATAAGTTGTGGTCTGTGGCTAATTTATACTTATAACCATTGCAATTTCTCATTCGAGCATTTTTATAGCCCTTTATTGAGCCTTGGAAATGCAAACCATCAATCAAGCTATCAAATATTGATCGAGGGTTGATAAAACCCTGCATCAAGCAAATTAGCTCGATCGAGTGTTTTATTAAACCTCAATTGAGAGTTTTAAAGTAGCTCAATCGAGGATCCATCTTTTGAAATCTTGATCAATCTTTATTCTCAACATAGTCATGCCCTCCGCTTGCCAAAAAGTGTTACCAATCTTCATGGGAACACCCATAATTCATCATTAAATTTCAATGCATTCTTTCACATATATTATCACTATACCTTATTATCACTTCATTAACACTCACCATTTAGATCATGCAAATATTTTTAATTTTTTTGGAT
This sequence comes from Pseudotsuga menziesii, assembly GCA_001517045.1. Classification (NCBI taxonomy): domain Eukaryota; kingdom Viridiplantae; phylum Streptophyta; class Pinopsida; order Pinales; family Pinaceae; genus Pseudotsuga; species Pseudotsuga menziesii. Next base: position 25,015 of record LPNX010029687.1, read on the forward strand.
TAGATGATTTCAATGTGGCGTTTTTTCGTTTTTAAGCAACTGTAACACCCCATATTTTGACCAGACATAGTTACTTTCTAGACTTACTCCACTTTATTTGCTTATTATCTGTTGGACTCAGATCGACTGAGTAAACTTGACTTATGACATGATGGGCCCGAGTATATGTTGTTACTATGTGTATGATGTCTCTATGATTATGATGCTACTATGTTTATGTTGTCTCTATGTTTATGATGTCACTATGTTTATGTGGTTATGATGTTGTGATTATCATGAGAACCCTTAATTTATGATGAAAGTATATGTTTAAATGTTTTCATTGATAAAATGTGAAATATATGATGCAGTATGTGGATACCATCTTATGATGTGATTGATTAAATTATTATATGTCATGTGTACGTGTGATGAATAAAAATTGTTAAGTGAAAATAAATAATGATGATGGTGTGGATTAATTGATGATCAAGTGGAAATTCTTCTTATAAATGTGTATTTTACGGAATACTAACACATAGGGCATAAGGGCTAAGTGACAACTGGGTACTAAATATCATGTGTGGATTAGTACTTACTTATGCATGAAACCTTATTGACCAAATTGATGATACAATGACACATTCTGATAATCTTGATAGTAACAAAGTATAATTTGATAGGGTATGACCCAATATGTTGAGAGAGATGGATATGTTTCCCACCCTATGTAACTATGATACCAGGGGTCATGGGAGGGATGTGTTGAGACACGCTCCGCATGTTGTTGTGATGACAATGATCGTATTCCTGCTAGGAGAAGCTGGGTCCGCTATTTAGCCAACGCTAGCACTCTCAGGTTCTTAATGTGGTTAGGTTAGTGAAGTTGATATAAACTTGTTTACTAGCAGAGGAAGGATAGGGAGGATGCAGACATAGGTTAGGATGGGAGGACGTGAGGCAGAAATCTAAGTGCGGAAAGACATGTTGGTAAATGTCACGGTTCAACATTCTACATACCGCATCCCTATCAGATCTACAACCAGGAAATAGCCCGGGACAAAAATCAATGGCTCAGGATGAGTGCGGAAAGAGGACCGTGGAAAATGATTGTGAAAATATAATAGCGAGGAAAGACATTTTGGGATCTACGTTCAGGAAAAAATGCTATCTAAAATCAATGTCTCAGGAATCCTGTAAAATCAATGTCTTAGGAATCCTGCAAAAATGTGAACCCTGCATGCCTCAGCTCATAATATTTTTCCAAGTTAAGAGCTTATTTTTGAGAAACATCCACCAAAAACATTTTCATTTTTTTGTAGCACTCCATTTCCACAGTTTATTAAAACACCGCCTATTTTGTTTCTTGCTCCAACTTGTAGTAATAAAATCATAAGCCAACTTAGCAGTAATAACACCAGATCTTTTATTCTTGGGCCAAGCTAATTTGTTTTCTTTTGAATTCAATCTGATAGCAACTTCATTTAAAACATTAATATAGTTATCCCATATAAGATCCCATTCACTTGTTAATCCCACATCCCTAACATTAAACCAATAGCCACCCTTCAGAGTAGCCCAAGTAGGTCTCTTGATATGGTCAAGAGTTTTTAACCCAATCATCTCTAGATGGTCTAAAATTTCTTGAGGTAAGATAAAAATATCATTATCTCCATTAAAATGATCTATCCCAATATAAACATTTTTCCCATTAACAATGTCCTAGCTGATTCCCTTATTTAACCGCTGAAAAAACTTAAGAAAGCTATTCCAAATAATAAAGCCACCTTTTTTTATCAATCTCCAATATTCTAAGCCATCTATTGACAAAAAGCTTCCTCAAATACTTATTTTTCATCATTGAGCTCCAAAGTCCTTTATCAAAAAGGCATCTCCACATACTTTTCAAGCATAATGTTGTATTAAATCCAGAAAGATTTTATATTCCCCAACCACCCAACGATTTAGGTATAGAAATAAGTTCCCATGAAGATAAATGAAACTTTCGATCATTCATATATCCTACCCACGTGAAATGAAATATTTTTTCTCTTATAATGTTTAAAATGGAATTCAAAAGTAAAATAAGAGAGCACCGAAAGACATGGATTCTTAAAAAAACTACCTTGGCTAATGTAAGCCTTCCGCCAAGAGAAAGGAAACTATAAGAGAAATTTGAAATTCTTCTCTTAATCTTTTTAACTAGCCTTAACCAATCCATCACATGATAATTATTTGGTTTTAAAGTAAAACTCAAATATCTAAATCCATCTTCAAGCTGTCAGAGTTAAAATGAAAAATCCTCTTGAGTTAAGATGAAGTCTCTGCTTGAGCCATATGAGAATTTAGACATGATTTTTCTACACTAATTTCCATACCTGTAGCATTGCAAAATATTTCCAATAATACATGCAAATATTTCCATTCTTCTATATTTGTCTTTCCAAAAAAAATCACATCATATCCAAACAACAAATGTGTTATTTTGACTTTGGAAGAGGATTTTATACCTGTAAAACAAACATATTCACATGCTTTTAAGACCATTTTGCTTATCCTTACAATTGTAAGAAGGAACAAAAAATGTGACATAGGGCATCCCCGCCTTAACCCTCTCTAGAGCTTCTGAAGAAACTTTTAGGAGATCCATTTATCAAAACCGTAAATTTTGCAGAGGAGACACAAGCCATTATCCAATTTACCACTTGAATAGGAAACCCAATCTAAAGCAGAACCAATCATAAAAAATCCCAATTTACCTTATCATATTCCTTTGTTGTTAAAGTATTGTAACTTCATAATATATTCCAGACATATTTATTGTATTCCTCCATCAACAGATGAGTTTGGTCATGTAAGAGTCATTGAAAGAATCAATGTAAGGGCCTTTGGATATAAGTAGGGTCAATAGTAACCAAGCGTCATTATAATAAATGTTATTTTTGGTGTCTTTCTAGACAAGTCGGCTCTGTCAGTTAGACAAATTGGCCCTGTTAGGTCCTAGGACAAGTCAAGTGACAAATATAAATAGGGAGGCATTCCCATTCATTTGTACACACTCACTCAAGCAAGTTTGCAATTGAGAGAAGAACAAGTGCACCAGAAAGAAGAGAGAAGTAGTTTTCTAGGTTTTACATTGCTCTGGTTGAGTTCTATAATGAGGAAGTTTTGCGTGGTTTCCTCCCTTATGGTTTCCCTGAGGAAAATACTTGTGTTCTTTATGTTTCTATGCTTGTTGTTCTTTCAGTGATCCTACTAGTGAAAATTGTTTTAAGATATCATCTAAGCAATTAAGAAAACATAACATGGTATCAGAGCCACCTTGAAAGGATACAGTGCATAGCTAGGGTTTGTTACTCCAAAAAAATCCCTTGACAGATCAACCAAAAAGAGGGCTCACTCAAATCACCCCAAAAGGGTGCATATTTATGTGGAAACATAACTAAATTCCAAGAAGTTTTAGTTTTGGACCAAACACTGCTGTCGGGAAGAACTAGGGCTTCAGTTTTCCTGAGACTCCATCATCAATCTCATAAAAATCAAGATACAGTCTAGCTCGCCCTGGGGAGGTGCATATTTTCCATCACTCATCCCTACCAATGATCCCAATTGGAAAATTAGGGTCTCCACATCAAACCCTAGGTCATCCTAAAGGAGGTCGACCAAAAGATGTATTTATCAAGTAAGTACTACTCCTTCTAATTCCATTTGAAGTTCTTATTTTGTTAAAAGATGACAAAGAATACCAAGCTAGATGAAAAGCTTGAAGGTGCTGAAAACTTCAGAGCATGGAAATATAGGATCATGCTCATCCTAGAAGAAAATGATCTAGAAGGATTTATAAAGGAGGAAGTTGCAGAACTAGAAGAAGCTGAAGCTAAGTCCAAATACAAGGAGGATATGATCAAGGTTAAGAGTATCATAGTTTAATCCATCAAATATAACTTACCTTCAAATGTCCTCAAGGTTCACACCAAAAGAAATATTTGAGGCTCTATCTGACCTATTTGAAGGAAGAAACATCTATAGGAAGATGACCTTAAGGAATCACCTCAAAAGTGTAAAGGCTCAAAAGTCAGAAAACATGCAATCATATTTTACAAGAGTAGCTCAAATCAAGGAGCAATTGGAAGCCATTGGTGATATGGTTGAAGAAGAATAAATTATAATGACCACCTTGAATTTTTTTTCAAGAGATTGGGAATCCCTTATCAGAGGAATCTGTTCAAGAAGAAGACTAACCAATTTCCGACAGTTATCGAAAGAATGTGTGCAAGAAGAAGAAATAGAAACCAGAGAAGAGAAGCTAAATGATGATCAATCTTTTGCAATCCATACCAAAGGCAAGAACAAGAGAAAGAGTTATGACCATCCTCCCAAAAGGAATCAAGGGTTTAAGAATCCCAAGAAAGACATCTCAAATAATGAATTCTTCACTTGTCATAAGATGGGACACATTACATCAAGAAGATGAGGAAAGAAGAAAGGAAAATGAAGATTCCTGTGAAGAATATGTCTGCACTCTCATGGGACCAGTCTCACCAAGAAATGACACCTAGCTAGTAGATAGTGTTGCTTCCAAGCACATGCAAGTTACAAGGACTCACTCTCATGTCTTGCACAAAAGGAGTTCCCACACAAAGTAAGGCTTGGAGATGATTACCAATATTCCATCAAAGGAATGGGAGAAGCCTTTTACAAGTTGGAAGCTGGAAAGTCCATGAAGATGAAGGATTTCCTATATGTCCCAGGACTAGAGAATAACCTTCTTTCTACCTCATCCTTAGATAAGACAGGGTTCATAGTTTCTTTTGTGGATGGAGAAGTCCTCATGTGGACAAAAGGAAAAACTATAGATGATGTAGTAGTAATTGGAGTTGAAGAAGGATGACACTACAGATTGAAGGGACATGTAGATTCAACATTGATGGCTAGTACCATAATCCCATGTGTGCTATGGAACATAAGACTTGCTCATATACATTACAAAGCATTGCCAATTGTGAGTAAGTTTGTAACTAGTTTACCAGAGATTCAGATAGATCATGAAGGAGTGTGCAAAGGATGTGCACAAGGAAAGAATACTAAGAACCCTTATCCAAATAGTGACCACAAAGCAAAGGGGATATTAGATATCATTCATTCAAATATACGTGGGCCAATACAAACTCCTTCATTAAGTGGGTATGTTTACTATGCTTCCTTTATTGATGACTACTCTTGCAAAACTTGGATATATTTCCTAAAGAAGAAAGATGAAGTGTTTGAAAGATTCAAAGAGTTTAAGGACCTCTTAGAAAACCTCTCTGAAAAGAGGGTCAAGATATTAAGATAGGATAATGGAGGAGAATTCACATCAAGTGAATTTAATGAATACTACAAAGAAGATGAGATTAAGAGGGATCTTACCATTCCCTATAATCCACAACAAAATGGTGTGGGAAAAAGAAAGAATAGATATATCATGGAAGCTGTGAAAACTATGATACAAGATCAAGATATACCTATGTACCTATGGGAAGAAGCATCCAAAACAACAGTATATGTATAGAATAAAATCTCCCACAGTACCCTTGGTAACAAAAATCTAGAAGAAATGTTTACTGGAGAAAATCCTGAAGTAGGCCACCTAAGGATATTTGGTTGTCTGGTATACATACACATTCCGAAGGAGAAAATATCAAAGTTAGATCCTTCAGGAAAGAAGGGTATGGTTGTAGGATATAGTGAGCAATCAAAATCTTATTGAATCTATATCCTAGGATATCATCAAATTGAATTAAGCAGAGATGTCACCTTTAACGGAATTAAGCAGAGATGTCACCTTTGACGAAGATACATCCTTCAGAAAATCAAAAGACAAGGAATACGAAGAGGAGCATGAAACTCCCATAGATGCAGAAGGTCCGAAACTAGTTAGGAACAAAGAATAAGATGACTAAGGATCATGACATGACAAAACCTTAGAGACGCGGAGAATTGCCCAGTGAGATGATCTCATGAAAGACAAAACCTACCTGGGATCGTGAAGTAATTAAAGAAGAAAAAAGACATGGTGTCCCAAAAGAATCCATCATAGAAAGAAAGAATCCAAAGCCATACCCTAGTAATGTATCTTTGATGTGTGATCTCGTTGATAAAGAACCAGCATGTTTTGAAGAAGCAAAAAAGAAGAAAGAATGGGTTAATGCAATGGTCAAGGAATACCAATCCATTATAAAGAATGATGTATGGTAAATAGAACCAAGACCAAAAGACAAGTCAGTGGTGTCCTCGAAATGGATATTCAAAACAAAACACTCAACAGATGGTAGTATAGAAAAGCACAAGGCAAGACTCGTAGCTCGCAGATTCTCCTAGAAGGAAGGAATCGAATACATTGAGAAAACCTTTGCACCAATATCTAGGGACACCTCAATTAGAACCATCCTTTACTTGGCATCCAATATGAATTGGAAGTTACATCAGATGGGTGTAAAGACATCCTTTCTAAATGGCTTGATAGAAGAAGAAGTATATATCGAACAACCGCAAGGTTTCGAGACTAACGATCAAGAAACTGATGTTTGCAAAATCAATAAGGCATTGTATGGGTTAAAGCAAGCACCTAGATCATGGTAAGGAAGAATCGATGGATTCTTGATGAGTTTAGGATTTAACAAGAGTAAATCAGATTCCAACCTCTACTATAAAGTTGAAGGTGATGGACTTATGATATTGCTACTATATGTAGTTGATCTATTCTTGGTAGGTGAAGATAATCCCATCAATGAATGTAAGAAGAAGCTTGCTGTAGAATTTGAGATGAAAGATCTTGGAATGATGCACTATTTTCTAAGTCTTGAAGTATGGCAGTATCCAGACATGATTTTCCTAAACCAAGGAAAATATTCAGTAGAAATCCTAAAAATATTTGGGATGATAGATTGCAAGGTTATGACTACTCCGATGACAACAAATTTGAAACTATTGAATGATGACACTTCGAAAGCAATTGATGCCTCCCTATATAGATAGATTATTGGTTCCCTGATGTACTTAACCAATACAAGACCAAATATATGTTTTGTTGTAAACACTCTGAGTCAATATATGGTGAATCCCAAAACATATTCACCTAGTTGGAGAAAAACATGTGATGAGATATCTAAAGGGGGCTTTAGACTATGGTATCAAATATGCATCAAATTGAGAGATCAAATTGCATTACATATTTAGATTGGGAAGGAAGCGTTTGAGATAGAAAGAGCACTTCAAGATGCTTTTTTAGTTTGGGATCATGCATTATCTCATGGTTTAGTAGAAAGCATAACGGTATTGCACTTAACACGACATAATTTGAATACATTGCAGCATGTTCAGGTTGTAGCGAAGCAGTATGGATTCGCAAGATGTTGGGGGATTTATTTGATGTAGAGATAGATGTTATTGATATCCTTTGTGATAATCAGACTTGTATTAAGATGGTAAAAAACCCATTATTTCATGACAAGATGAAACATATCGAAGTTAAATATCATTGCATCCAGGATATGGTTCAGAAGGGAGCTATAAATATGAAGTATGTGCCTACAGAGGAACAAGTGGCAGATGTGTTGTCTAAGCTTATTTCTCGTGTAAAGTTTGAATACTTCAGAGAAAAGCTTGGCGTAGTCCAAAAGGACCTCTCTCTCGAGAGGGAGTGAAGGTAGATTGGTAGAAGGATGCATTGGTGGTAGCTCATCCTAGAGTAGGGTAGGTCTGTCTAGGTTTGTTGACCCGAAAGGGTTAGTAATTCAAACAATTTATGTTGATCCTAGGGGTGTTGATATGTTTGGATAGACCGGTTTAACCCAAGTGGGTTAGTAAGCCAAAAGAATACTTGTTGGTCCCCAGGAAGATCCATCTGTCTAACTAGGCTTGTTGACTCGAAATGGTTAATAAGTTAAACAAAATTCCCGGATGCATCTACCAGAGAACTCACTAAGATACCGCTCTGAGATAGTTAGTGGGAAAGATGTGGTTTCAGTATTGTTATACTGATTATTGTTGAGATGATTGCTGAGATAGTTTCAGTATTCTTATATTGATGTAGCAAGTTCAATATTTTCATACTGATGATTGTTGTGATGACTATTGATGGGTTTGTTTCAGTATTTCTATACTGATGATCATGTTGTTGTTTCAATATTTTTATGTTGTTGATGATGATATTCTAGCATCTCTATGCTGGTGATGAAGATGATGGTCTAACATTTATTGATGATGTGCACTAACATGCTAATGATGTTGTTATTGATGTTTTAGTATTTATATACTAATGTTGCAGATGATGTCTCAGTATTTACATATTGATATTGCAGATGATGTTTCAGTATTTACATATTGATGTTGTAGATGATGTTTCAGTATCTAGATATTGATGTTGGCAGAAGATGATTGAGTATTCACCTATTGATGGTGCAGAAGATGATTTAGTATCCACATACTGATGTGACAGAAGATGATCCGATACGCATAGAAGATGATTCAGCATTTACATATTGAGGTTGCAAAAGATGATCCAGGTGAGATTGATGATGAAGATGTATGATGGTGTTCCAAAACTTCCTATGACATATAGAGACTCACCAGTCAAATGTACAGTTGTGGTAGTAGTTGCTACCTTGGTTGAATACCTTCCTAGTTAAGAGGGAGTGTTAAAGTATTGTAACTTCGGAAGAAATTCCAGATGTATTGATTGTATTCCTCCATCAGGAGTTTATTTTGGTCGTGTAAGAGTCATTGAAAGAATCAATGTAAGCCTTTGGATGTAAGTCGGGTCAATAGTACCCAAGTGTCATTATAATAAATGTTATTTTTGGTGTCTTGTTAGGCAAGTCTACCCTATTAGGTACTAGGACAAGTCAAGGGTCAAATATAAATAAGGAGGCACTCCCCTTCATTTGTACACACTCGCTCAAGCAAGTTTGCAAGAGAGAGAAGAGAAAGTGCGCCAAAAAGAAGACATAAGCAGTTATTTGGGTTTTACACTACTCTGGTTGAGTTCAATACTGAGGAAGTTTTGTGGGGTTTTCTCCCTTGTGGTTTCTCCGAGGAAAATCTTTGTGTTCTTTATGTTTATGTGCTTGTTGTTCTTTTAATGATCCTAGTAGTGAAAATTGTTTTAAGATATCATCTAAGCAATTAAGAAAAATTAACATTTGCCACATAAATAAAGGACTCCAAATGACCTTAGGAAGACTTTATCCAGATAAATAAAAGACCCCAAATGATTTTCCAAAATTTTTATGATATCTTCATACCAAAATTGAAGTAAAAGACCCCAAAAAAAAAAGAGCCAAAAGTGTCTTTTATAAACCTTTTGATTCAGTGAGTTGAAATCCATAAACCAAATCCATAAAACCAAAAAACATTCTTGAATAACCCATAATTTTTTAAGAAAACATTACATTGAATAACCCAGAATAGATCATAAACACAACACCCCTTCTGAAAACATTACATTTATTAAACAAAACATAAATATATAAAACAATTAAAAAGAACTAAAAAATTAAATCAATGACTAAGTCACACAAAGATCCTTTTTATTATTTTTCTATTATTTTAAAACCTTAACAGAGGCATAATCACCACTATCCAAGCATTCTACAGCACAAAAAGACTTGGTCATTACAAATTTGAATAACCACCATTATAACAAGCATGCGAATCAAATTAGTGTCTTTGGATATTGGCTATTGCACCAGTCACTAGAGTGTCCTTTATCCCAAGGTTGAAACTCAAAGATGTATGTTTAACTTAATAATTCTTTTCTACGTTCTCATCAATTCACAATCCTTCACATATCCAAATTGAAGCATTTCCTTCTCGGCCTTACTTGCATTAGAATACAGCTGAACATGATATTCCAAAATTATATTTAAAACCATAGAGAAACAAAACTCTTTAATTAATAACAGAGTTGGGTAAACGGCACCGATAGATTATATTCTCTTTCAAAACATTGATTAATGGAAAAGACAAATTAATAGAATCTTCATAATAGAGTTGGGTAAATGCCAGCGTTTATTAGTCCCTGCCGTCGGCTAGCAGGGACTCTTGCAATCGCCTTGCCGTTGTTTTATTAATCTGGACACAGAAATTAATGCATTCATATAACTATTTCCCTAAGTTTTCAATCCATTATTTATTTCTATCTTTATTTTAATCAAAGGCTTCCAATCAAGTATTTACACCACCGCTATGTGAACCAATAACGAGCTTCAACTCTTACAACGCCTTTTTGTCCACCAATCAATAAGTTCGACCTCTTATTTGGCCTCAAATCGAGATGAGGGGAAACTCCAAAGACAAATTAGTCCAATCTCATATGGAAAATTAGATAAACATATTGAAAAGTGAAATAATGCTAAAAAAACATTAAATGTTTAAGATCCAATTTTTCAAAATCTTCCACTATGGATTCTAAGTATCTATGCATGCATTAAGTGCACGTGCCATTGCCATGGTTTCTGCATTGCATTTTTGTCTTGCATTGACACCATAGTCTATACCACCGCCTCTGTTAGCATTTGGCATTTTCTATACCACCGCCTCAGAGAGTATTCAAACATAAAATTCAAAATGCTCACTAATCCAAAAAAATGCATTACCTGTTCTCTGGTCACGTTGGTCTTCCAACTAATGCTCCTGGTAATCCTTTACCTGTTCTCTGGTCACGTCGGTCTTCCAAATCCAAAAAAAATGCATTACCTATTCTATGGTCACGTTGGTCTTCCAACTAATGCTCCTGGTAATCCTTTACCTGTTCTCTGGTCACGTTGGTCTTCCAACTAATGCTCCTGGTAATCCTTTTGTTGCTACTGGTCTTTTGCTTCTGGTAACACTACTCCAACTGAGCTTGAACCGGTTATGCTAGTTGAAATGTTGATGGAACTGCTGCTGCTACTGGTACTACTCTTTTAACTGCTATGGGAACTGGTTACGCTGCTTCAACTGCTGGTGGCATTCTGCTGGTTGTGGTGCAGTTGAAAATGCTCTTGGTACTGCTACGGTAAGTGCTGATTCAACTATTTGTTCTCTATTTCTTCTCAAATATTTTGTCAGTGGATTCATGATAACAAACATATATAATTGTACTGGTCTCCGCTAAATGTGTGCATGCTTGTATGTACAATTTGTCAAATGCGCCTCTAGCTGAACTCAAACTGCCATTAAAAACACAGTAAGTCATTATCGTTTGTATTTTATTGCAAATTAAGAGGATTTCCAGTGAATAGCATGTCAATGAACAAATCCATCCACATATATATTATGACCTTGCAACATGAAAAAGCATGCATTGAAATCAGAATGAACAAGGATTCAAAATTGGATATGTAAATTGAGACATCACATCGCAACAACAAAGAAATGACTGAAATTCAGATGAGCAAGAAGATGAATTTGAATGTTAAAACACAATTTCTGAAGATGGTGTGACAAAACGTAAAACAACTTGGTTTTTATAGATCACCATAAACACGACTATGGCAGAATAGATATCAGAAGAGCCAAATTGAAATGTGCTAAATAGATCTACTTCTAACTGCTTACATAAGGACATTAGATATTCAATTTATGCGTGAACTACATCTAACATTCTATATCGACATAAACACGGGGCATCTACAACGGTGATTGCTCGAAACGCCCTGAGGACATCAACCACGCCGTGCTCATTGTTGGCTATTCCTATGAGGAGGAAGAAGACTACTGGATCGTGAAGAACTCCTGCGGCTCAGACCAGGGAATGAAGGGATACATATGCACGAAGGAGAAACACAGCCCTTGAATATGGTGTTTGCACCATCAACGAAATGGTTGTGTATCGCCCCAAGAGGGAATCTGGTGCCGTCACGCGGCAGTAGACTATGGCAGACTAGATATCTGAAGAGATAAATTGAAATGTGCTAATGATAGATCTGGGCGTCTTAGCCTCAATCATGATAAGAGGAAGCGTGTTCAAAGAAATTAAGAAATAGCAAGGTCAAAGACTTGACAGGCAATTAAAACCAGAGAAAATTACCAATAAAAATTAGAAACCAGAACAGCCAATGGAAACCCACCAGTGAAAATTGATGGAGAATTTTTATGAATATTTCTAAGAATGTGCTCCACTTACAGTTAATAAATATATATCCCTCCTTTGCTGTGAAACTTGAAGAAATACATAACACTCGCAGCATAGTAAATCCTTAAAATTTCTAGAAATACACTGCAAATGTTGCACAAAATGCTCAAACAGATCCATCGACCAACTATCACAGTATTAATGAGATTTGAAGGTGGACAATAAAGCTTCCCTAGCATATCTACTTCACAAGGGTGACAATCATAAAACATAACACAAAATTTATCATTTTGACAGAAGCTCGGTTTCTTCAGTAGCTTTTGTAAAAGAAAATACCCTGAAATAACTTTGCCAATTCAAATAATATCAAAAAAATAAAACAGTGAATTCAATATTTTCATCAGAAACCAAAAATAGAACCCACAATTCGTCATCAAAATAGAACCCACAATTGGTCGTTTCCGTCAAAAACCGCAACAGAGAATAATCCTTTTCAAGCTCAAAAAAAATGAAACTCGACGTAATTTGGTAATTGCTCAAAGAAATCCTTCAATCCAGGCCCTAGCAATACTTTGTTTGTTTTACAGGAGATTTGAAGCTAATATGGCAAATCAAAGCACTTGTCTCATTCTTTACCCTCCTTACCTTCTGCTCCTCAGCTTAGAGCCATTCTGTGTGTATTAAGCTGCCAAAGATTCTAAACCTGGAAGCATTTGAATCCATTGCTGTATATGCTTTTGCCTCTGTACTACATAGTATAAGCATTTTCTTATTTTTCACTATTGCTTCCTATTGGCGGTACAGGATTGTATCTTTTGGGCTTTCTTGGAAACACCCAAACTTTGTCTCTGCAATTATTTCAGATCTTGCTAAATTGGCTATATGAAGCCTACATCTCCAATCCAAATCAAAAAATATGTAATGGAATCAGAAACATCAACAGTAGAAACTTTTTCATATTTTGGAACCGATACAGTGATTATCATCTCAGACTCTGAAACTTGGGCGTCCTCCATTATTAAAAGCCTATTAAATCTTGCAACCAGGAAAAAACGGTAGGCACACAACCCATGGAATTTGGAAGAGAATGCCTAAACTTACACAGTGCACTCCTTCCTCCTATGAGGAAGGAGGAACAGTAAAATCATCGTGCAAGATCCAAAGCAAAGCAAGCGACACTTTAAGCTGCAAACATACTTTAGCGAGCTTTCCTCGACCCTTTGTCTACATACTGTTTAGTGTCAATGGAGTATGCATGCGTTGGCAGAAGCTGCCTCCAAACACTATAGATGTCTGTTATGCAATAAGTTTAATCACCGAGTGGCATTGCCTTCCCAAAAATGTGGAACGTGGCGCACAACCTTTTCTCATAGTGGCCACTTGTAAACTAAACATATAACGTTTTGATGCTAGAGTTTATGATCTATTTAAAAAAACATAAATAAATCTATGATTTCATTTTCTAGGGGCTTATAAGTTGTCTTAGATATGCTATCGAGTGGGTTGTCAAGCAACCGAGGAGAAGTGGGCCATGTTCACAAAACCATAAAACATTTGTCACTCCAGAATTTATTAAGGCTTCATATGTTTTACAACATATCATCACATGCTCTTCTGTTTATGCCTATCTGCAACCATCCTAAGAAAATCCGTTCATTACATGCCATCTCTCTAATTTCCTGTTTTAGTTTTTAATCTGATATAAATTTATTTGAGTCAGGGCCTCTCCTGGTAGAAATTACTTTGTGATCAATCTATGATTCACGATGGTTTCTCAGCAACTCTGAATCCACCACTCTAAAGCGAAACACTCCATTTGCATTAATGGCATGGGCAGATGCATCTAACAATGGCTGCAAACTAACTTTGCCCCCTTTCTCTGCAATACCAATAAAGTGTGCAGTGCCTACAATATACCAAATAAGCTCAACCTTGTTCAAATGGTAAGGCAAATTCAGCAATTTATATTGCTATCTTATTCTTTGAATGTATTTTTATTCATAATCCATCAACCTACGAGAATTCTCAAAGTTTGAGATCCATTTTGTGGAAAACTTTGTTTACATCCTTCCGGGATCTTAAATCAACTGTCACTAGAAAATTGGTGGCTAACTTTCTCATGTTCATTACACTGTATTTTGACACTATATTATTTGCTCTCTTTACCCCAACCTAGATAATTTTGATAAGCCTAAACCATAAGCTTCAGCAATCTAGGGTTCTAAATATACTACTTTTATAAGTCCATGTCTCAAGCTATAGTTACAATTGTTTATATCTTGCTCTCAGAGACAAAAATTGTCAAATAACAGAGACAGAAAAAAATATTGTATGTTTTGAGTGTACCTTCTGCTCTTTGAATACTACAACTGAATTTGAAGTTAAATGCTGCTTGTACTGTAGTAAAACTGGTTTGGAAATCAAATGCATTTTTATTAGTTCGTCACTCATTGGTCTCTTACTTTAATTTGCATTTCAATCACTCAAGGGCTGTTTTCATTCAATATTAAATCAATAATCTTTTCAATGTCACTTTCCATGCCCACAGGTGGCGATTCTTTTTGAAGAAGATGAGCACTTGCATTCAACCTTTCCACTGTATTGGATTCAAGAAGATCATTCAGATCGACTACTGAGCGAACATGTTTGATATATTTGGCACTGAGATGTATCTTTGTAATTCTTTCATTTACCTTCTTTATCCTACGGCTCATCTTATCGCGAAAGATGAGGTTGTAGGAAAGTTGCGAGCTGGTGATCTGCATTCTTCCACAATGTCAACAGCATCGTCCAAAACATCCTCAAGTTGGTCGAGCCAATTGCAAATTGAAGTGGAGTTCCTCTTAACTCCGGCGATCTCCAAGACGGATTTAATGGATTCAAGCTCGTTACAAATGGACTCAAAATCTTCTCGGAAATGACTAACCAGTGACGCCTCTTGTAACAAATATTTAGCGAGCAATGAACTCAAGTGTTCCATAAGCGACACTGCCATGTTTCTTTCTTTTGCTGCTTCTCACCTTCTGAGCTCTTCTTACGTCTACGTCTCGGGGCTACAGAACTCTGCGCTCATGGCCGAAGGTAATATAATCTTTGTGTATGGAATAATCTTACCTTTGGGGCTAGGTTATATAATCTTTGTATTTCCAAAGGAACGAATAATTTTAACTTTTGGCATACATTACTTACTACGTCTTTACAGGTGTACATTACTAAGTGTTTATTTTAAAAGAAGGAATAATTTGGAATCAGGTTGTGTGTCAAACGGCATATCATAATTGACGCCTCTCCAAAATCAAATTCCCATTGACAGAGTGCTCAAGTTAGTCTGTTTATTGGTGTTTACGAGGCCCATCTTTTCTTGAAAGAACTGTTCCTTGAGGATGGAAGCCTTGATATATCTAATAATACAGGCTTTTGCAGTTCCTCAAGCTATTTAATTATTTCAGACACATGTAGTGCTGGCATAGTTTGGTAAGCACAACATAAGTGGCATAGGTAAGCACAAGAAGTTAGTGTGTTTTTGATGTATTCAAAATCTACTTTAGAGTCTCCTTAAACAGTACTAACTGCATTGTCCCAAAACACACAAGAAGGACGGCCTGCTATTTGCAGTTACTGGTGCTCCTCATGAATCAGCATAAAGCAAACAAAGCAACAAATTCAGCTCTCATTGCAAAGCAACAAATCCATAAGGTAGGGACTTGTTGCTTTGCAACCACCCTTGTTTATTTTGAAATGACTCTTAAGATTCTATTCTCTTTCAAGCATTGATAATTGGAAAACAAACCAACTCATAAGATCCTGCACATCTAATAGGAATGCTTCCAGATTCTTCATGCAATTGACCGTAATGGTCTTTCAGTGGGCAAGAGCCGAGTGATATAATTTTCTTGGAAACCAAAAACTAACATTCATCATACCAGATTTCAAAATTCCTTGTCCAAATAAAATTAAGCAGCCTGCAATTCTTGTTCAATTTGGCTAAAATTCACCAGCCTGCTGTGCAGGTTTTAATGCTACTGCAGCTGCTCACGAAGTCATTGGATCTCAGACTGCTTGGCAATCTAACTTCTTGCTACGCAACTACCATTCCATTAAATCCTGCACAGCAAGCTCCAAGACCCAACTGTTTACTATGCAACTGACATCCCATTGTGTAGCAAGCTAGTTATTAATGTTGAATTTTACTATACAAAAACTCAATGTTTGTTGACTGTTACAGGACCTAGAACTTTCTAGTTCTTTACCAGCATTAAATTACAGCGGAATTTATCAGAAGTTGACTCAATACCTGAATCCATTTGTGCAGGGCTCTGGCTGCTTTAGACTCCAGAATCGTTGAAGTCTCTGCTGCGTTTTTTAGGACAAAAAAAACTTCTGTTCCTCTGATGCGTTTTCCAGAAAACCCCTGTTTCTCTGATGCATTTTTTCTGGAACAGAAAACCCTCTGTTCGGAACAGAAATTGGACTTCTCTCTCTTACCCTGCTGCCATACACTCTTTCAGATCATTAGATGGGTATTCTGAAGGTTCATTTATAGGCAGAGAGAGGACCGGTTTCCCCAAGACCGTTATTCTCCACCTGTCCATCAGAGTAGGAGATTCGAGACCATTACCCTAAATCCGTTACCAAGAGCTTCGTGAAAATCGTAACAACTGCCAGCATATGCGTCTCTTCATATGGGTCATTAAACTAAATCAGAAAATTAGTTTGAACATGTGGTATCAGAGCGTGCGTTGTAGAACTTTCTTTTCTCTTTCCATAAATTCTGTGAAATCATAAACCAATTTCGTGAATGCATTTAATAAACCAGTTGAAAGCCACTGTATGAAGTTAGGGTATACAGTGTGCAACTTATAGACGGACGAAATTAACTGTTACTCTGTTATATTGAATGCTTTCTTTTGTTATAGTGAATGATGACAAAATGTTTTCTTTTACTCTGTTTAAACACATTACTGTTGAATCAATATGCAGAATCGTTACATTGACTTAAGGTCTATATTAAGATACGGTTTGATAGCCACCAAAGTG
>LPNX010029687.1:42233-61809 GCA_001517045.1 Pseudotsuga menziesii
CTCAAATTGGAAAGAACAGGTTCAGTTTCATCTTGGTGTTCTGGACCTAGATGTAGCACTTGAATCTGAAAAACCAGCTGCTATTGCTAGTAACAGCAGTGCAGAAGCAAAATCTACATTCAAAGCATGGGAAAGATCGAATAGACTGAGCATTAAGTTCATGCGGATGACTGTAGCAAACAACATTAAGTCAACTCTTCCTACTACTGAAAATGCTAAAGAATTCCTGAAATCTGTGGAAGAGCGTTTCAGAACTGCAGACAAGTCTCTTGCTGGGACACTGATGGCTAAGCTTACCACTATGAAGTTTGATGGTACGCATGGAATGCATGAGCATGTCCTCGAAATGAAAAACTTGGCTGCTCATTTAAAGACTCTTGAGATGAATGTGGATGAGTTCTTTCTTGTGCAATTCATTTTAAACTCCTTGCCTCCTCAGTATGGGCCATTTCAGATTCACTATAACACTATTAAGGATAAGTGGAATGTGAATCAGTTGGCTGGTATG
Organism: Pseudotsuga menziesii; assembly: GCA_001517045.1. Lineage (NCBI taxonomy): Eukaryota > Viridiplantae > Streptophyta > Pinopsida > Pinales > Pinaceae > Pseudotsuga > Pseudotsuga menziesii. Next base: position 42,742 of record LPNX010029687.1, read on the forward strand.
CTCAATCAAGAAGAGGCAAGACTTAAGCAACATGGACAACATTCAGTTCATTTCATCACTCAAGGAGCCGAAAGGAAAGGGAAAAAGCCTAGAAAGGGCATGAAGCGAACACCATCCAAGGCATATGAGCCTAATCAAGGTTCTCAGGCTCATCAGAAGGAAAGGAACAGTGATAAGTGTCACTTCTGCAAAAAATCGGGACACTATCAGAAAAACTGTCCGAAACGTAAGGAATGGTTCGAAAAGAAAGGTATGAATTTCATTTCTGTTTGTTTCGAATCAAATTTAACTGAAGTTCTTTCTAATACTTGGTGGATTGACTCTGGGGCTACTACTCATGTTTCTAATACCATGCAGGGATTCCTTACAACCCAGACCACAAATCCAAATCAGAATTTTCTATTCAAGTTGAAGCCATTGGGACTTATCGTTTATTTCTAGATTCTGGTTATCATTTGGATTTGTTTCAGACTCTTTATGTTCGTACTATTTCCAGAAATTTAATTTCCTTATCTAGACTTGACATTGATGGTTACTCCTGTAATTTTGGAAATAAAAGTTTCAGTTTGTTTAAGAATACCTCTTTTGTTGGTTCAGGCATTCTTTTTGATGGTTTATACAAATTAAAACTTGATAATCAATTTGCTGAAACTATTCTTACCTTGCATCATAATGTTGGTATTAAACGTAGTCTCACGAATGAAAATTCCTCATACTTGTGGCATAAAAGGCTGGGACATATTTCCAGAGAAAGGTTACTTAGATTAGTAAAAGATGGGATTCTCTTGAACCTAGATTTTTCTGATCTTGGAATGTGTGTAGATTGTATTAAGGGAAAACAAATAAAACACACCAGAAAAAGTGCCACAAGAAGTACTGAGCTTCTTGAGATTATCCATACAGACATTTGTGGGCCTTTTGACAATCCATCTTTTGGTGGAGAAAAGTATTTTATCACCTTTATTGATGATTTTTCACGCTATGGTTATGTCTATTTGCTGCATGAAAAATCTCAATCGGTGGATGCCCTTGAGGTATATATCACTGAGATTGAAAGGCAATTAGATAGACAGGTGAAAATCATTAGATCTGATAGAGGTGGTGAATACTATGGAAAGTATGATGAAACAGGGCAGTGCCCTGGCCCATTTGCTAAAATCCTTGAAAAGCATGGCATATGTGCACAGTATACTATGCCTGGAATGCCACAGCAGAATGGTGTAGCTGAAAGGCGTAATCGCACTTTAATGGATATGGTTAGGAGTATGTTAAGTAATTCCAATTTACCTAAATCATTGTGGATGTATGCTCTTAAGACCGCTATATACTTATTAAATCGGGTTCCTAATAAGTCAGTTCCAAAAACCCCTTTTGAACTGTGGACAGGAAGGAAACCGAGTTTAAGACACCTGCATGTTTGGGGTTGTCCAGCAGAGGTTAGATTGTACAATCCACATGAAAAGAAATTGGATTTTAGAACGATCAGTGGTTCTTTTATTGGTTACCCTGAAAAATCCAAAGGGTATAGGTTTTATTGCTCTAATCACAGTACGAGAATTGTAGAGACCGGTCATGCCAGATTCATTGAAAATGGTGAAGTCAGTGGGAGTGATAAATTACAAAATGTAGTTATCCAAGAAGTTAGGGTACAAGTTCCTGTACCTATGGCTTCAAAGGAAATTGTTGTTCCTATCATTGATGAACAACCTGACAATATTGAACAACAAATTAATGAACCACCACTCCATAATGAGGCTGTCACCAATGAACCCACAATAGATGGACCACAAGAAGTAGTATTAAGGAGATCTCAAAGGGAAAGGAGATCTACTATTTCGGATGATTATGTGGTTTATCTACAAGAATCTGATTTTGATATAGGAATGTATAAGGATCCGGTTTCATTTTCACAAGCCATAGAAAGTAATGATTCTGCTAAATGGATTAATGCCATGAATGATGAATTGAAATCAATGGACCAAAATGGAGTCTGGGATCTCGTTGAATTGCCCGAAGGATACAAGAAAGTTGGTTGCAAATGGGTCTTTAAGACCAAACGCGACTCTAAGGGTAATATCGAACGACATAAAGCTAGACTTGTGGCCAAAGGTTTCACTCAGAAAGGAGGCATTGATTATAGAGAGACCTTCTCTCCTGTGTCCAAGAAGGACTCACTTAGAATCATTATGGCATTGGTAGCGCATTATGATTTAGAACTGCACCAAATGGATGTGAAAACTGCTTTTCTAAATGGGAGTTTGGAGGAAGACGTCTATATGGATCAAGCTGAAGGTTTCTCCATTAAGGGAAAAGAACACTTGGCTTGCAAACTTAAGAAATCAATATATGGGCTTAAACAAGCCTCTCGGCAATGGTATCTTAAGTTTCATAATACCATTACTTCTTTTGGATTTAAGGAAAACACTGTTGATCAGTGTATATATCTAAAGGTTAGTGGGAGTAAATTTATATTTCTGATTTTGTATGTTGATGACATATTGCTTGCCACCAGTGATCTTGGTTTATTACACGAAACCAAAAAGTTTCTCTCTATGAATTTTGAAATGAAAGATATGGGTGAGGCATCTTACGTGATAGGAATTGAAATATTCCGGGATCGATCACGTAGATTGTTAGGATTGTCTCAGAAGGCTTATATCGAAAGAGTTCTAGAGAGATTCGGAATGGATAAATGTTCAGCTGGTGATGCCCCTATTCAGAAAGGGGATAAATTCAGCCTTATGCAATGTCCGCAGAATGAATGGGAATGAAAACAGATGGAAAGAATTCCTTATGCTTATGCAGTAGGAAGTTAATGTATGCACAGACTTGCACTAGGCCAGACATTAGTTTTGCAGTAGGTATGTTGGGAAGATACCAAATTAATCCTAGATTTGGAACATTGGAAAGCTGCAAAGAAAGTGATGAGGTACTTGCAAGGAACGAAGGATTACATGCTCACATTTAGGAGGTCTGATAATCTAGAGGTGATTGGCTACTCAGACTCAAATTTTGCTGGATGTGTTGACAGTAGAAAGTCTACTTTTGGTTATTTGTTCCTATTAGCCGGAGGAGCAATATCATGGAAAAGTGCGAAGCAAACTATCACTGCTTCGTCCACTATGGAAGCTGAATTTGTGGCATGCTTTGAGGCCACAGTTCATGGATTGTGGTTGCGAAATTTTATCTCAAGACTTGGGGTTGTCGACTCTATTGCCAAGCCGCTGAGGATTTATTGTGATAATGCCGTAGCTGTATTCTTCTCTAAAAACGACAAGTATTCTAATGGTGCTAAACACATGGAACTGAAATACTTTGCCGTTAAAGAAGAAGTTCAGAAACAACGAGTGTCAATTGAACACATAAGCACACTGCTTATGGTTGCAGATCCATTGACGAAAGGATTACCACCAAAGACATTTAAGGAACATGCTAACAGAATGGGAATTGAACGTAGCACATAACAGTTGCTGCTTTTATGAGATGGATCACATAATGTTGTTTGTCTTATTTGACACCTTGAGATCTTAATAAAGATGTTTCTGTTTGATAAATCCTGTTCTGAATGTGTACGTACATGTATGAAAATAAATATGTGATGACAGGAATCGTCTCTGACAAGGGACATTATTGTTGGACCTTATGAAATCACTCCTTGTTTACAGACTAATTAAACAGATTACTAATGCCGTGGTACATGAAAGAGACTGTGTTGTCTTATTGACATGGAACCGTCATGACTCGCATTACTAAGTTGTTTAATTATAGTATTATGATGACCAAACTGAAAACCAAGATGAATATGACTTATGGCGCACCTAATGTCTACTCTGTTAAACTCTAACGTTATGTTATCATATGTGCCAAGTGGAAGAATGTAAGACTAATTTTCTGATTTAGTTTAATGACCCATATGAAGAGACGCATATGCTGGCAGCTGTTACGATTTTCACGGAGCTCTTGGTAACGGATTTAGGGTAATGGTCTCGAATCTCCTACTCTGATGGACAGGTGGAGAATAACGGTCTTGGGAAAACTGGTCCTCTCTTTGCCTATAAATGAACCTTCAGAATACCCATCTAATGATCTGAAAGAGTGTATGGCAGCAGGGTAAGAGAGAGAAGTCTGATTTCTTGGTTTTCTGTTCCAGAAAACCCTCTGTTCAGAACAGAAATCGGACTTCTCTCTCTTACCCTGCTGCCATACACTCTTTCAGATCATTAGATGGGTATTCTGAAGGTTCATTTATAGGCAAAGAGAGGACCGGTTTCTCCAAGACCGTTATTCTCCACCTGTCCATCAGAGTAGGAGATTCGAGACCATTACCCTAAATCCGTTACCAAGAGCTCCGTGATAATCGTAACAGCTGCCAGCATATGTCTCTTCATATGGGTCATTAAACTAAATCAGAAATTAGTCTTACAATTAATGGCCGTCCTATCACTCCAAAATCCACGGACTTAACATATTTATTTATTTGTAGTCTATCAATAACCCAGCCCTGAACAAACATTTTCTCTAACCAGCTAGGCAGGTACCACTGCCACTTTCATCTGTAAAAATAATTATACTGTACACACCGTGCGGTAGAAATATCATAGATTCGCCCATACACCAGAGTAGCAAAAGCTCATAATATCATTTTCTTCACTCAGCAGATCAAGACAATCAAGACAATTCATATTCAATTCTGATACTGAGATCCCACAATTATCCATATAAAAAAGGTGTCCAAATTCTTCCATGAAATAAGAATCATCATCAAATATTGAATCGTTTACCGGGGGACATAATGAATATGCTGTGCCCACTTCTTGTACAGAAGTTGAAGAAGAGACTACACAACAATCCCCAAATGATTTTTCCTCTGAAATGCAAGACACAGAAACAGATTCAGATGGAGCTGTTGTTGTTTGCGTATATGCAGAGTTGGTGATTTTGCCTCTGCTGTGTCAAAAGTCCCAAGCCACAGCCTGACTCGTTTGGAGGGATCTCTGATCTCCGCAGCCCATTTTCCCCATCTTCTTCTTCTTACTCCTCGGTATTTACAGCTCACTGCACACTTTGCATTGGATTTCCTCTTGGATTCGCACGAGTCTCTGTTTTTCTTGTTGGGCACTTTGGATTTACTCTTGGATTTCGATTTTGACAAGGGTTTGCACTGAATTCTTCTGCGAACTGAGCAACTTAATGGTATTTGAATCTCGTAAACCAATCTTTTGTGAGATGCAGGCTTCAATTCATCGTCGCTTGATAGGTCTGTTGCATCTGGGTCATTGCAGATCAGTCTGATCTTCCTTGTAAGAAGACCACCATTTTTCTCCTTCCTGGAAGCTCTGATAGCATTATTTTTTGCGTTCTTGCGACCAGGCATAATTGGAGTTCTTTGATTATAACTTAAACAGACTGCAATCCGAATGTTTATGTTATTGATCTTTCCTGCATAACTTGTAGCAGCTGATACATGCAACAAATACAGAACGGATAAATAAATAAGCAAGCAAAAACGTTTGAAGCTAAACGAACGAGAGGATTCAAGCCATATAACAACTCACTAATTCCTCAGTAGAGATTGAACAATTAGAGCAAACGATTTTAGAGACTGCCTGCCACTAGTATTAACCTGATATTTAGAACCCATACAAAGTAATTCCTGGTCTCCATTAATTCTCCATGCAGCAAGAAAGCCTACCGATAAAGAAGAGCAGAGGCATGAATACAGGAAAGGGAAGGACTAGTCCCACAAGGAAATTGAATAATTAGGTCTTCCTTAAGCTCAGCGACCAGTGGGTTGATCAGAGAAAAATCGTTGATTGTTTACAGACAGACACGAACTGAATTGCTCCGGAGCAATTCAAGAAGTTGATTCCACTGAAGCTGAGAAAACATTCGAGTTTCTGTAGTTATAAATAGTACTGCATCCATTGCTATTCCTTGTGATACCTCGTCACAATTTCAAGCATTCTGTAAGAAAATTGGTGCTTCGTCACGTTTTCAACCATTCAAATTGCAATAATTGTTGGACGGTAGTCAATGCTACGCAAAGCGTCAACGTTATAACTATTTGCTGTAAAAGGAAACTGGCATCTGCCATTTGGAGAGGTCGCTTTTGGAAACGAATAAAGAAACCCGTACAAGATGCTTCCAGCGACTTTTTATTTTTATAAGGAGATGGCAAAATATTCATTTATTTATTATTATTGGGTAGGGATTCATAATATATTAAACAAGAGCCACGTGGTGGCAATGTTCCCGACATTGTCACATGTTGTTTCAGGTTAATTTCAAAGCTCCATAAAGCTTAGCATCAGAACCTATATCGAATATTTCCATGAACAACAACAAATAAACAAAAACAGTTTGTTTTATATATATAATTTTTGTTTAGGTTTTATTTAAAATTTAACAATGTAAATAGGTTTGACAGCTGATATTAGAGCTCAAGGGGGAGTGGCTTGGATGAGTGATCGTGGGCTCATGAAGGAAATTAAGCCTGTTGTGACCATCCCTCTCATGGCCAAGGCAAGAATATGTCATTTTGTTGAAGCCCAAATTATTGAAGCAATTGATATTGATTGCATTGATGAGAATGAATTGCTCACTGTTCCAGATGACATGCACCATATCAACAAACATAACTTCCGTATACCGTTTGTCTGTAGATGTCTGAACCTTGGTGAGGTGGTGAGAAGGATTGCCGAAGGAGTTGCAATAAACAGGACTTAAGGAGAAGCTGGTACTGGTAATGTTATTGAGGCAGTAAGACATGTGAGGTCTGTATTAAGTGATATACGGAAGCTTCAGAGCTTAGACGACGATGAGGTTTTTACCTTTGCCAAAAAAATTGTTGCTCCCTATGAGCTTGTGAGGCAAACCAAGCTGATTAATTTTATATAGCTTTTATGTAAAGTTTCCAAGCTGATTAATCTTGTATATTGGCTTTACATACAAGCCTTCAGTTGTTTTGATGCAAAAGATAATAGTGTTTTTTTCAAACATATATCTAACTTTTTGGCTGTTTACAAAACATAAAACCAATGTAAAAGGTGATTCATAAATGAATATAAATTTCGCTCCGGTGGAAAAAATATTATTGATACAAACTAACATTATAATTACACTTATAAATACATATTGAAAAAAAAGAAGGTGGTCCACAGAAAACAATGCATCTTAGTCTAACAAATTGAACTTAGTGAGTCACTTTAGGGATAACAACTTAGTGTAGTCCCAAATTGGACATAAAGTTGATGCAAGTATGAACACCCGAATTGAACATAAGGTTGGATGGAAGTAGGGGCATTAATTTGATAGGTTTAGGACATTTGATGGGATGCAAGAGTGACGAAGAGTAAAAGTTCATATTAAGACATTAACGTGGATGCTTTCTTGGGCATTTTATTAGTTGTTATTTCGGATGTTATTTGGACATTCTATTAGTTGTTACTTGGGATGTTATTGTGGACATTCATTGTGGCGTAGTAGGCATTTTCAACATAAATCAAAATTCGAAATGGAAACATTACAGTATAGTAGTTGTCAAGATCCATTAATGAAATTTTAGAGACAATATCTAGGTGTTGAATTTATTCATTCACATATTGATCCTTCCCATGAGCTATTAACTCAGGAGAACAAATTAAAAATAACATTTACATAGTATTAGAGATCATTTGCAGACAATGTGATCTGTTTCACATTGAAAATATACTGATAGCTTTTGTCCTATATACCAGTGGTTTTATAAACTAATAGTTTGTCTTATATACCACTGGTTTCTTTCTAAACGACCATATAACTACTGGTTTCTTTTGAAAAGACATCATTTAACTAATGTGGTTTATGTACTAATACATATTATTTCGTCCTTTCATTTTGCAACATGACCGGTTCTATGAAAGCTCCAGATTTTTCCCTGGTATGAAAGGTGCAGATAATAGGTCATCTGATATAGTTAATCAAAGTTTACAATTGATCTATAGGTAGCGCCGGGTTTCCAATTATGGGGAATGACATTAACTGCTGTGAGTGTTTTCCTAGTAGAGAGAGTAGTCAAACGAATAGAGAACGGAGCTCGTGAAGGCTGGCTACCACTGATATACCAATCTGCACCTGAATTTCTCCGCATTGCTTGCCATAAATTAGAGTTTGCATGCACACAACAACATAAACTATAATCCACTGCATGCGAATTAATACATTAATACACCTCACAATTTAGGAACACAGGTGACAGGCTGATCTACGTACTTGCTTTAGAGAGACTGCTCCAAGATCGCCATCTCCATCCTCATATTCAACAAGGAATGCGAACCAATAAGGATTGGAGCCTTCGTTAATTTGGAAGTGAATCTTTTGTCCTGAATACTCGCAAGGTGCTCTATGGAACATAACAATAACAAGTGATTAATAAAACGATGCATTGTACTATAATCATCATATATTCATAGTTTAAGAAACATGAATGTATCTGATACATCCAGAAGATAAACTTTATATATATATAAATATTAAGTGGAGGTCATTTGTAACTTTTTTTATTACTTATAAGTGGATGGAGGTTGATCTCCACTGATCGTAGATTGCGTCAAATCTCAGACTTGAGCATCAAAATGTCTCTTAGAGAAGCATCAAAATGTCTCTCAGACATACTCTCACACAAGTGTATGTGTATTGTCCAGCACAGATTGATTTCATTGGTGGGGGTGGTTGATGTATGAATAACCAGCAGTTTACTTTATATCTTTCCAATCTTCCCTTACTTTATACACAATGTTACACCTTACTTTATACACAACGTTGCTGGGCTGTAGGTGGCAACAGAATTTGTTATTATTCTGATTCAAATCAAATCTCAAACATTGAGCTCACTCAATTTTCATTATTCAAAATGATTTCTTGCCAGTAATTAGTTTTAACTTTTCCATTCATCCTGATTCAAATCAACGTCTGAACAAAAGAGAGACAACTCCAGCATTACACATCTGCGAAGCTCTATTAGGATCAAATGCCATATGGCCAAAGGCAGTACCACTGAGATCAAAGTGTGTTTCTCCATTAGACTATGGGCCACCAAGGCATTCGTCAGTAATCACCACAGTCACTGGCTTTGCTGAACACAAAAGATTGTCAGTGCATTTTACCTGCATATACATACAAACAAATTTTAGAATCTAATCCCTGGCTAATGCAGATTTTGTTATTGTTTTCACCAAGGTCAAGATGGGGATATTCTATTATTCAATTTAATATACCTAATAGCAAGCTCCACAGCCTCCTCCTCCTTTGAACAAATCTGCACTCCCTGCTCATACTTTTGATCGGAAAGGTTTCAGTTTCACTTGGCTGTCATATCCGCATGCACCGCCTGTAATTACAAAGCAAAACATAAATACCATTTTTTTTCAATCAAACGTCCATATATCTTGAATTTCCAAAGGACAACAGTCAAATTACATATAAAAATAAGTTTAAAAAAATTACTATGTTTGCCCTTACCATCGTTTCCATCTCCATGTGGATTGCCATACCATGTACCAGTGGCTTTCTTCCACTTTGTCTTCTGTATTGCTAATTTGTGTTTTCCAATTAGGACATCTAGAGCAACAACAGCTTTAGAGCATAGCATTACACATGAAGTTCCAAACACAGCTACGAAATAAACTAAAGAAACTAGTCTCAACTTCCTCATTTTTTTAATGAAAGTAGTGGCATAAGCTTAAGCTAAGACTAGTTGAAAGAAATCGGTTCGTCAAAAATTGAAGAGTAACCCCATTTTAGAGTAGAAAAGAACTGTAATGCACGCACCTTCGGTGCATGCATGAGATCAAGTGTAATGCACTGGTTGCTGCATGGTTTTCAAAGTGAGTGAGTGCAGAAGTTTTTGGCCAGCTGCTGTAAGAGATACGATGACCTAAAAGTACTAAGAATCCAAGACATGTGATCCGCTATTGCAGGAATATGAAGACACCGGGACAAAATAATGCTCAACGAAAATGTGAAATGTATGCATAAACAAACGAGAGTGGGTGGATATTGGACGACTGCTGCCAGCAGCACTGTTTATATTCGCTAAGCTTTAAAAAAAAATCCAGAACATGTTCAAAGATTCTGAAACTGTAAAATACAGCATGCAATCACAATGTACATCAATGCAGTCCGGCATAAAGCTGCATAAAATTTTCAAAATTTTTACCAGTATTATCACTCTACCTTAAAGCTGCAGAAAATTCTCAACATATTTACTTTTCTCATCACTCCACTTTACAGCTGCATAAAATATTTACTACTACTATCACTCCACCTTAAAGCTGCATAAAATTTCAAAATATTTACTCTTATCACGCTCCAGTGTAAAGTTTCAAGAAAATTTTAAAATATATTGCTCATACTATCCCTCCAACCTAAAATCACTACTGTTATCACTCCGCCTTAAATTTTAGAAAATTTTAGAAAATTTCAAAATATTTACTCTTATTATCACACTCCAGTGTAAAGTTTCACGAAAATTTTCAAAATATATTGCTCGTACTATCCCTCCAACCTAAAATGGCTGAAATTGTTCAAAATTGATGGAAAAAAGCACGTCTTGGCCAATCAAACTATGGAAATAAAGAAAATACAACAGGTACCTGGAAATTCACACGATCAGAAGACAAATCGGGCATTGTCCGTAAGCTTCAGTACGTAGGTTATTGCTGTAGATAAAAATGACTTCTTTAACATTGCTGCTACACATAAGGGAGCAGTCCACCCCTCTAACAAGTGGAAGTGAGTTCAGCTGCATGCTGTACGCGTAACGCCACAGTAGGGTTGATGTCATCTAATCTGCATGTTGTACGCGTAATGCCACACCCCATTACCAACAGTAATAACACCGAGCAAAAGTGCAGCTTAAAGGTATCTGGCTCATTTAATTCTAACTCAAACGAGTTATCACGCCGCTGGGTCTTGGGGCACAAAGACCCAAGCAAACGTCACCTGCAAAGGACCAATAAAAATTAAGTTAAATCAATATTTAAATAATTCAAAAAATAAAAATTAATGAAACTATATTAAAAACATTTGAAAACTAAAAAATTTAAATATGTCTCTTCAATTAATAGACCTAACCGATTCATATATATTCCCTATCGGGAACATAACAATGGGAACACAATTTATATCATAGAGAGGTTTTTAGATGGTAAGAGATAATGGAACCACCATTCTAATTAGTTAAAATTGTTAATCAGTCTTAAAATTATATGACAAAAAAACCCATTAATTGATGAAGGTCAGATAGTAGGCGCGAAATCAACATTGACATTGTTTATGGACTCATAGAACAAGACCGTTGAAAGAAAATTAAAGCAAAAAAACTTAAGAGTCCTCATCAACAACAAACAAGGGGCGAACTTCCTCCAGGATAAGGCAACCACCATGGAAGTCTTCATCATGGTGGTTGGCACAGGAAAGGGGCATTCATTGTCATTGTACAAGCAGGAGCCAAGCTCCTTTCCATTGGTAGTCCCCCAGTGGTGCTACCACTCCCCACTTTAGTGTTACTCACAGTGCAAAGCCCAATGGCCATGCACTTCCAAGAAGAGGCAGCATCCAACCTGTTGATTTGGGTGTCTAGTTCAATCAACTTGGTCTTGGCAGAGAGCACATAGGTACGAGTATAATTCCAATTACTCAACATTTCCTCCATCAAGGTACCCATCATGTTTTTTATAAGCCAGTAATGATTTATTTGTCCACCCCCTCTACCCCTGGCCAAATGCTCGGTGACTAGGCGAAATTCACATTCGTCAATTAGGGCTCTAAGTGACATGGAGACACCGGTCTCATACCCTTCTTCCATCATCATACCCATACCACACTGGGCACGACTTCGTCCATCGCCACCATGGCGAGGGGTTCCGCGTTGTCGAGACATGGTGAGCTGAATATGTTGTTATAGGGGCCAACTTGAAACCCAGGTGAACGGAGCATAAGGAGACTGAGAATATACCCTACTAGCCAGAGCCAGGGCTTGAAAATGTTGTTGCGGGTGCAAGCTACGAGCTAGAAGACTCGATTGCGAAGAAACCTAAATGGGTGGACCAAAATATTGTTGGAAGAAGTCACTACTAACAAGAACCAGGAGTGGGAGAATGAGTAGTCACACATCCTCTTTCCGCACCTTAAGCCTGTCGGCCACATGCTCAAGGTCTGAGGCCATGAGATCTGACTTATTGCAGATGGTACTGCAAGGTGGCCTTTCCATTTCTAGACAAGATGCTTTCATAATCATAGGACGAGTTCATTAACTACAGATTCCCTCTACCATCACCAAACAAGACGCTTTCTTCCTCGCGTTGAGGAGCCTTTAACTGCATGGGGGGTGGTATTGAAGTCCCCCCATGTGCGTGCCACATTGTCAGCTCTAAGTGTGAGGCTCTCTGCGCTATCGGCTGGGTACGAGGACATCTTCATCTGAGTTGGAAATATCCTTGGTGGCCAGATCTCGGCACTTATGGGCGAGGTCAGTGATAGTAGTGTTGTCTAGGTCACCTTTCACGAGGGGTGAGTGACTAAGGACCCCTTCATTAGCTAAACAATCAGTGAGATAATTGGCCTTATGTTTCACGTGGTGGAAAGAGATGGCCCTGTTCAAGTTGAGGTGGCTTGCCATACGGGAAAGACCCTGCTCTAGTCTCTAGTTGGTCAAGAGCTTGGAGGTATGAGAGCCATCTAGGATTTTAGAAGCCAACGAAAGGATAATTTGTGAGTCCCCTTCAACAATCAAAGGAATACAATATTTTCTTCTAGATATGGAAATACCTTCAATCAAACCCTCCAATTCAACTGCATTATTACTGTCATGGCCGATATTCCCAAAGAAGATCCACAAAATGTCTCCAACATTATTTTGAATGAATCCTACAAACCCAACATTGCCAAGATTCCCTTTAGGGGCTCTGCCAAATTTGAGTTTGTAGACGCCTTTCGGAGTGGGGGACCAGATATCATGGCTATTAATGCCAACTTTAGGGCTTCTAGATGCCACAGGGGGAGGGGTGGGGTGGAAATTCTAGTTGGTCAAATGGAGTTGCTCAGTGGAAGAGTTGGGGAAGTTAGTTGTATTCCACTCTTTGGAAAAAAGAGTTTCCTTAAGATTGTTGATGATCATGTGCCAGATGACCTTGAGGGAGTTGCTTTTACCTACAAAGATTATGAGATTCTTTTCCTTTCAAATGTTCAATATAATAAAACCGGGTGTGAAGTCCCAAAGACGATTGAGGAGCATACTATGAAAAGGATTATCATCCCATTGTTGCAAAGTTTCACTGATGTTACCTTTGACCCATTTACATCTCCTATTGTTCTTTGCATCCATGTCCCACAACGAGCTGCAAAAATACAAGAGTCAAGTAGGTGATCAATAGTTTCTTAGTGAATGTTTCAAAATACACATTGGGAGGGCCACTGGAATCCACTCTTCAAAATATTATCCCAGGTGAGGATGCGCCTATGTGAGAGAAACCATAGAAATGAAGAAACCTTGGGCCAGAGGTTGGGATTCCAAATTTTCTTCAAGATGATGAGGGATTGTGCCTCATGCCTGCCTGTTAATAGAGAGTAAGCTTCATTGACCGTGAAAGTGCCATTGTTCATGTGTCCCCATCTTATGATATCGGGTCCTTGCTTTCTTCTAATTTTCCTGCTCTAAATGTCTTGCCAAATCGTACCCAAGTGCTCAAACTCCAGGGGGTGTCACCAACTGTTGGTTTCCTTCCAAAGGAATAAAGTTGAGGAGATATATCCTTTCCATTGATCTCTCATAAGAGTGTTGTTATTTAGTTATATGAAATCTTGGATCTCTTCCTGGGTATACATATTTTTAAAACTTGGCAATTGCTACCAAGAGTCATGCCAAAAGAGTGCATTTTACCGTCCATGATCTCCCATAAGTAGTGTTGGTGAATGAGGGCTCTTTTATTGTTGGAAGATTTCCATATTGAGTAGCCCGAAAGGTCTAGATCAATTCTGATTAAGTTGGGAGGAGTCGAGTTATGACCATATTTGCAGTTCTAGAGTTGATCCCAGGGTGTGTCATTTTGAGAGATCCATTTCCAACAGATTTTGGTTGAAAGTGCAAGATTGTTGATATTTGGATCTCGGATCCCTAGGCCTCCTTCCCACTGTGGGAGATAAACCTGCTTCCAATTGACCACCAATTGACAAGGGCCCACCTATTCCTATTCTTGTCGCATCCCCATAGGAAGACTCTCTGTAAATTTCTGATAGATTTTAGTACCCACTTTGGAGCGGCCAAGATGGAGAAAAGGTAGAGAGGCATTGACTAAATGACTTCCTTGAGAAGAATTAATCTACTGACCATGTTAATAGAGCAAAAGGTCCAAGAGGTAATACGAGTTTCCAACTTGTCCAAAAGTTCATTCCATGTGGAATGCTTGATCGTAGAATCGAAGAGGGGGGTGCCTAAGTACTTAAAGGGCAGGGAGGCAGCTTGAGAACCTCATAATTCTAGTTGAGATATTACATTGTGTGGTGATGCTGGTATTGAAGAAGAAGATTTGGGATTTTTCCAAGTTGATGGAGGTGCTAGAGGCCTCGGAGAAGAGATTCGAGATTGATTTAAAGGAATGATCTTATTGGCCAGAGGGATGACCAAAGAGGAGATTATCATCTACAAACGACTAATAAACAAGGGGATGGGCGCCATGGAGAGAAATTCCTCGTTGGGAGAGAATCGAGATGGCTGAATGAAGCATTCTTTCAAGTCCCTCTTCCATAAGAATGAAGAGAAAGGGAGAGAGAGGGTCACCTTGAAGAAGCCCATGGGAGGGGGAGAAAGTGGAGGAGGGTGTTCCATTGACCAGGATGGAGAAACAGGTAGAGGAGACTAAGGAGATGATCCATTTGGTCCAAGTCTGACAGAAGCCAAAAGCAAGGACTGTTTTCTCAATAAAATCCCATCTTAGCTTGTCAAATGATTTGGAGAGATCAGTTTCAAGATCATGCCCGATGATTTAGTTGTCTTTAGGGAGTGGGTGATTTCATGGGCCAGGATGATGCCATCAAGGATTTATCTGCCTTCTACATATGCCGACTGCTCAGGAGAGATGAGTAAAGGGAGAATGGGTTTCAAGCGGTTGTCAACAACTTTGGAAATAATCTTGTAAGTAACGTTATAAAGAGAGATGGGTCAGAACTTACTTGGATGTGAAGCTCTTGTTTCCTTTGGAATCAGAGTGAGATAGGTTGCAATGAGACCAAGAAGGACCCACTGCTTCTATCGTGATTCTTAAACCAAATCAAGAACTTCACATTTCAATAGATCCCAACAATAATGGAATAAGTTGATGGTGAATCCTTACTCATGCCTTAGAGCCTTGCCTTCCGCCATTTGGTTCACCACAGCTTCAGCCTCCTGCATGGTGATAGGTTGCATGAGGGAGGCATTGTGCTCAGCCATAATTAAGAAGGGGATGTATTAAGTGACCCGAGCAATGGCCACAACACGCGAAGGTTATGATTTAGTAAGCGAAGCTTTGTAGAAACAAGAAAGCTCCTATTACATGTCTGCGTGCTCCTCCAGGACAACACCTTCATTCTTTTTGAGTTTGGATATTCTGTTACTCATCCTATGCTGGACCGTGGATCTATGGAAGAATGATGTGTTTCTTTCTCCCTCTTTTATCCATGCTACTCTAGATTTGTGTCTCCACAGAGTTTCTTCTTTCTCATAACGTTTGTCCAACCACGCTAAGATTTATTTTTCTCTGGCTTTTAGCTCATCTATATATCCTTGACCCATGAAAACAAGTTGCATACATTCAAGTTCTTCTTGTAGTGCCTCTTTGTCCTTGAAGATATTGCTAAAAGTTTCATGATTCCAGTAGCGAAGGTTGGCACGGAGGATCCGTAACTTTTGGTGCATGATAGCCATTTTAGACCTTCCCTTGACTTGCATGTTGGTTCACCAATTTTTAATGGTGTCGTTGAAAGCGACATGAGAGAGCCATAACTTCTCAAATTGGAAAGGTTTGTAAAGGGGTGTTCCTAAGCTGTGCCAAGAAAGGGAGATAAGGCAATGGTCCAATCTAGCTGTGGGGAGGACAAGAGATTCCAAGACACCACCATATACAAGGAGGTTTTTTGTGGCAAGGAACCAGTCCAGGAATTTGTAATTTTGGTGAACTCCCCCTCTCTTATTTTTCTAGGTGAAGAACCCTGGGGAGGGGAGAAGGTAAACAAGAGCACAATTGCAAGGGTAGCTTTGAAGGCATGATCTTCATTGGAGAGAGTTCCCAAGCCTCCTTTTTTTTCCTCGAGATTGAGGATCATGTTGAAGCCACCACAGATAAGGGTGGGGGAGTTAGGATGTTGTTGAATGAACCATTCTAGGTAATGAAGGAGCTGGAGTTTAATACTGGAGGATTGAGGCCCATAAACATTCAAAAGATGGTCACGGATATTGGTCCCAACAATATGGAAAAAAATAGAGATGGAGTTGGAAGTAAAGGAAAATTTACTGAGAGAAACAAGAAGGAGATTCCAGATGATCGCAATACCTTTGGAGGCCTCTTTGGAATCAATGGGAATACTTTGACTTCCAAGTTTCTAGAGCCTGATAATGAGCATAGAAAGGGATTCGGTGGAGCACTTAGTCTCTTGGAGAAAGAGGATAGTAGGATTCTTAGAGAATTTTCCTTTTTAGCATCCGATGCTTCGAAGATCTATTGAGTTCTCAAACATTCCATGAGATGATCTTCATGGGATAATTGATGTAGACGTAGATAAGAATTCTGTGAGCTAGGAATATTTCCATGGTTCCACCAATGCATTTCCTATCTTGCTTAATTGTTGCAGGTCTATTTTGCGGCCATGTTTTCTGTTGTCCTTTTGAGTTTTTTTTGTTTATCCTTTTAAGGAAGGTTGTAGAATCCAAGTTTGTTTTGGGATTTCACTTTGGATAGTGATTCCTGAAGGAGTTTTATTTGTTGATATGGAATGGAGTCATAAGCTTTCCTAGTGTAGGCATCCTCCATTCCAAACAGGTTCAACTCTCCCAGATCTGGTTCTCTCATATATTCGTCAATAATAGGATCAGGTATGGCGCCTATCAACAGCTCCAGAGGATCAGATCCTAAAGTCGGAATGATCATAGGGTCCGAGATTTTGTTGATAGGAATCGAGGGGGGAGGGTGATTCTCCATCTCTACATTGTTTTTCAAGTGTGGCTGCTGCTTTTGTGGGTCTTGGGGTATGCAAGTTTGATCAAGGTTTCCCATATCTATATTTTCTTCTATATTCTTTGGTTGATCCTCCAACACAACGAATCTGTTGCAGGTGGTGGGAGCATCTTGTTGGATCTTCTCAGGAGCCAGTTTGCAATTGTTACATCTTTTTTTTCCCTATTTTCTGGAGACCTTCAACATATTTTTCTTCCCCTTTCATATTTTCCATGAGATCTTTGTTAAGAGGGTAGTCTATGTACATCTGGTCATGTTCATGGAATTTGCGGCATCAGAAAGGAACATGTTCTTAGTCAAGAGGTTGGATCCAATATGAATCTTCATGTGTTAGACATATTGCGTATGGGAGGGCTTTGACAATGTGCATGTAGACACAGATCCTTGCATAGGAGGTGTATTTGTTCATTCTTTTCTGATATGTAGTTTTGACAAAGATTCCCAGAGAGTTTCCTATTTCTTTGAGGGTTTCCTCGTCCCAATATTCCCGTGGGAGGGAATACATACAGATCCAAACAGGGGTCCACGACAAGTATTCTTTCTCCAAGCTGAATCGTTCTGTCCAATTTCTCATGCATAGACCAACAACGTTGAATAAGTACAGGAATCCCTCTTCAACCTTGGATTTTCCATCCAATTGGTGGAAGATGATTGTAAATAAACCTTTGGAGCCTAGTTGCAGATCAAAATTTGCTTTAGGTTTCCATTTCTCCACTATCCATCCTTGGAGGGCCTGTTCAATAAGTTTTACTCCACTTGTTTGGATCGAGACGGAACATTCAATCCATTTTCAGATCAGTATAGAAAATTTTAATTAGAGACAAGGGGATAGCATTGATAGTTTCTAATCGTGTTCTAGCTTTTTTCAAATATACATCAACCTCAGTTTCTTGTCTTTTGCCTTCGAATCGAGCTAATCAGCTTTAGCTATTGGAAAAATTTCGTGGGCTTCTTGGGGATTGATGCCAACATCTCTCTCTGCATTATTTACCAATACAATTAGTTTATCATTATCTATCTTGGTGAAACCACCCATCAAAGCCATAGTGGACCATCATCCATTAAGACATATTTCCATAACTCTTATATCTACAGCTGCTACAAGTGAAGCATGATTGGGTAATACACCAATTTGACCACTATTAGTAGATAGGATTATTTATTTAACTTTTGAATCCCAAACAACTTGATTAGGAGACAATACACGAAGGTTTAGGGTCATTTTAAGAATTAACTTTCAGTTCATAGCCTTCGTGGGTGCTTCATTAATGTTACCCACCAAATAAAAAGACTGCTTGGTAAGACCATCTAATTCTCCAGAAAGGATCATTTGAAACCCTCTAATTGTTTCCATTAGACCAACATATTTTTTCGGGGAACCTATGAATACCTCTGCTATGAAAAAGGGTTGTGATAGGAAACGTTAAATTTTTCTTTCTCTTGCTACGATTAAATGATCTTCCTTTGATAATTCATCCAGTCCAGGAATAGCTATAATTTTTTGAAGTTCCTTATAACATTGTATGGTTTCCTTAACTCCTTGCATATTTTCATAATGTTCTTAACCTACGAGCCAAGGTTGGAGCATAGTCGATGTTGAATCTAAAGGATCCACTGTTGGACACATACCCTTGGCAATTAATCCTTTTGATGGTACGGTAGTAGCATCTGAATGTGCAAATTTCGTAGCAGGAGCATGGTCAATCAAGTTATCAGCAAGTACGTAAAATGCTTGAATCGAGGTTATGGGTCCCCTTTTGTGGAAGTAATTCTCTCTTGCAAAGAACCCATTTATGTGGAAAGAGTTGGCTGATAACCCACG
>LPNX010029717.1:0-11555 GCA_001517045.1 Pseudotsuga menziesii
AAGGGTTATATCACATGACGATGTTAAGCCATGGTTTGTTATAGTGTTTACTTAGTAATGTAGAATGTTATGTCGCATTGTGATGTTAATCAAGGTTTACGTTTCACTGTGATGTTATCAAGGGTTACTGATATAGTGTTATGTATGTTTAATTATAATGCCCAAGATGTGACACATTAATAATGTGTCTTAGGATGTTTAGAAAATTTATTTAAGAATTTTCTTGACACATTAATAATGTGTCTTTTGATGATTAGAAAAATTCTTTAAAAATTTTCTTGATATATATATAGTCGTTTGACAAAAGAAATGGTTTAAACCATCCACATTTTACATAGTAGTGTAGAATGTTATGTCGCATTATGATGTTGATCAGGGTTTATGTTTCAGTATAACGTTATCGAGGGTTATATCACATTATGACGTTAAGCCATGGTTTTTTATAGTGTGATAGTGGGCGTTTAATAAGCATTATGTCAAATTGTGACGTTTATCGCAGGTTATGTTACATTAGTGACATTCATCAAGGGTTATGTCGCATTGTGATAATGCCCAAGATGTGACACATTAATAATGTGTCTTAAGATGTATGTAGTCATTTAACAGAAGAAATGGTTTAAACCATCCACATTCTACATAGTAGTGTAGAATGTTATGTCACATTGTGATGTTTATCAAGGTTTACATTTCACTGCGACGTTATCAAGGGTTATATCACATTACAGCGTTAAGCCATGGTTTGTTATAGTGTTTACTTAGTAATTTAGAATGTTATGTCGCATTGTGATGTTTATCAAGGTTTACGTTTAACCACTTATACTATGAAACGAGAACTCGACACAGTTCTCGTTTTTCTCTCTCCTAATTTTAGTAGCTATTATTACCTTCATTTAAAAAAGGGTTGATACCAGTATCACACTTTTTCACTTTGAGGCATTTGAATAATCTTTGTCCTAAAATATTTTTAGTTTCTATTTTCAAGTGTTTTTTTATAAATTTAACAAAATATCATACAATTAGAAGCATGTTATAATGAAAACATATACATTTTGTAAATTTTTATTTAAAATAATACATTTTTATGGACAAAAAAAGACATTTTTATTGACAAAATAGTAAAAATTTAGAGAAAATAAATACATTGAAAGTCATAATTAATGGATTTTGAGAGATCTTTTGTATAAAAATAATGCAATTTTATATTATTTTCCAAAAAGTGACAATTCACATAAATTCAAGAAGAACAATACCATATATATATAAATAACATATTAAAAACATTATATATAGAACTTTTATTTCTAAAATAAAGTCTGAAATTCAAAACATTACCAATATATCTTATCAAAAAGTTGTCAAAGTTCACATTTTCTTCAAGACATGAAACTAACCAACAATATCATGCAAGCCAAATTCTTCATTGAAATTGAAATTTTCTGAGCTTGGATTTCTTCATGGACATCAAGGTCCTCTTCCATTAGGTAATCTATGTCTTCAAGATGCCCAAAGTGCTCCTCTACAAACATCCTCCTAATAGGGGTTGAAGCTCTTTTAACATCTTCTGCACAAGTGTTTCATTAAAATTAAAAAAACTACATTAAAAAAATTTGCATCGATACTACATTAAATTGAACAAGTTCAATATAAATGAATGCAAATAACCAATTCAACTTATTCAATCCATTTATTCAACTTTTTTCATGATCTCTATTCATGTCCAATTATTTTTACCCAATGAATGCAAATGAGCTATTCAACTTATTCAATGCTATTATTTTTGTGAATCGATATAATGGCTTCTTGCCAATGATGCCATCATTCATTATTGTCACAAAATATACTAAATGGAGCAAATTCACGGTTTTTATTACAATTGTATTTATTCAGCTTATTTCATGATCTCTATTCATGTCGAAGATATCTACCCAATGAATCCAAATGGCCAATTTAACTTATTCAATGCTTTTATTTTTGTGAATAGACATAATTATTATCACAAAATATAGTAAATAGAACAAAGCAAAAGGTTTTTATTAAAATTATATATTTTAAATTTTGTTTTTATGTTGTTTGCCATGATGCCATTTTCATTATTGTCACAAAATATAGTAAACACCATAAAGAACTTCCCAAAATATAGTTGTGTAATAAGAAATCGGCTAATAACTTAAATGAACGATGTCAACTTGTGGTGCAGGAACATTCATTTGAACCTAGCGATTTCTAAGGAGCTCCCCTTTGGCTTAGATTGAGCTGAAGCAAACTGCATAGAGGTTTACCTCACATAAGAGGACACAAAAATAACAAGACAATTCTCACAGTTGTAAATCTCGAGCATGTAACCATCAGGATCATGGAAGAAAAGTTGGACGATGTACAACCCTTCATCTTCCACAATACATTTTTCATATTTTCTTTCCATTTGTTACAATTTATTTTCCACTAAAATAACATTTGGGCACTGCGAGAGAAAAATAGTAACAGTGATCACGACAGCTCTAAAATGAAGCAAATCCTTCTTGAATAATAGTAAGAGTCTCTCAAAGGTGACTATAGGACTTTAAGTAAACCTGAAAAGCGATTTGGTTATCTCTTGGATCGATCTAGTTTTCTTAGGGAGATCATCCCAAGACCTGCACTGTAAGAGATGAATCCCCACATCGTAACTGAATAAGCTGGACATCAACAACATTTTAGATCTGTCACAAGATATATGAAATATTATATTCAGACAGTAATGTTGGGTAAAGGACTATATTGACCCAAATATCTTACCAAGCTCCTTCAAAATTGAATGAAGATGGCTTCCTAACTTGCTGAAATCCAAGAACATTCTCATAGAATTCCGTAGAATCCGTGACATATTTGCAAACAAATGAAACGTGATTGAGAGAAATATGAATAGGGTTCATAATGCAATCTCAAATTACAAGCGCTCTCAATTCTATTAGTAAAAATGAGATGGATTCCATATGGAAAAAGGGTGTTACACTAGGAAATCAAACTAGTGCAAATTTGACACACAATAGACCTGTGCATTGAAATTCAAAAGGGTTGACTCTATGGAGTATTTGGGAGGAAAAATATTTAATTGCATTGCAATATAGTGCAAACCTAAACCTATATGTAATCTCTAAAATATACATGATCGGGTAAAATAATGTGTAAATCATGATACAAAAAGAACCACAAATCCAACTAAAAGTCCTGCACTCGAGGAATAACAATAAGAAGGCCATATCTAGAAAATATAGAAAGAATAATCTAATGAGAGTTGTTGGGATACATATATTCTCAACATTGATTTTTTCAACAAAATCTATCACAATGTGAGAATCTATCAATGAAGACTCAATAATGCTAAAGTATGAAGATCTACACCTGTCGAGATTGCACTCATGAGGAAATCAATGTTGAATCCAATGACAGGCCCTATAGAAAAAAAACTCAACAACTCCAAAATCTAAGGATCTACAAATACACATACTAGAATCAAGGAAAACTAGCATGCATCTCAATGATAGAATTTAATGACTAAAAAATGTCAAAGTTTGAATATTGTAAGTAGAGAGATTAGATTCAAAATGATTGTTAGTGTTGGATTTGATTACAAAAATGTCTAAACTAAGGAGATTGTCTTTCAAAAAGACATAAGACATACCATCCTGAGGAGCATCAAAATCGATCATATCCTTTAGGAGAGCTTCATATGAGGGAAGAACATCTTCACAAAGAGAATGTATGTCAAAACATTCACTTGGATCAAAGGGGTAGCCTACATTAAAAGAGTGGCAGTTCCCCTCATGTAAGGCCCCAACTAAATGACAATACTTAGTGGCTCACTCACCTAAGCTTGAACTCAACAAGAAAACACTCTGCAAAAGCAATGGTAACAATTTTGTCCACAATATTGAGCTGACATGCACAATTGTGTGGTGGAGAATCCTTTGGCTACATCATCACCTTTCCTCTCAAGCTTCCAATCTACAAAAAAATCTACCTACTCTTATTCCTTATATCAAAATATATCCAACATTGGCATTCCTCTCCCAAACAATGCTATGCATTAATAAACCTTGATTTTTTTGAAAACATCATTACTCTTTTTCCAGGGTCCTCAAGCCTCCTTCTTTTCCTTCTTAAAAAGTAGAGATATGATTCCCCTCTTCCTATAAATCTCAATTTTCTTTCCTAAACCTCATTTTTTCTTTTTCTTTTTTAAAAGTAAAGATATGATTCCCCTGTTCCTAAAATTCTCATTCCTCCTTGCTAACTTTACTTCCCTTGATCTTGATTAATGTATTAATAAAAAAGAAAAACAAAATCTTTGAAATGCACATCTCAACTCTTAGCTCAAAATAATTCAATATTTTTCTTTCTTTTTCATCTTACTCATATGAATAAAGTTAATGTGGGAGACAAGGGCGTCGTGAGTTGTTTCCTATTGGGAAACCATCGACATCGTTCGCCTTGGGCTGGACAGGCACCGCAAAATCGTTTGATTTCCACTAGCTGAGCAACAATTCCCTTCATGTGCAGTCTGTCACTCCTCTCTGACGCCAGGCATATGAAGGCCAACTCTGCAACTGCACTTACCATGACCCTCATCTGTTGATTCTTTTCAATCTCCCGATGCGGATCCACTAGTTCATACAAAGCTCCTACTCGAATCTTCCATATGACTGTGTTTCCAAAGTTCATTTTCCTCTCCATTTTTTGGGGTATTATATTTTTAAAAAATAAATTTGATTTCAAAGCCTGAATCATTGCTTTAGTTTCATTATGGTCATCTAGATTTTAAATATCATGCACTATGGTGGCAAGTACTGAAACTAATCTAAATTGAACAATAAGAGAACAATTTGAAAGAACAACGAAATAGAGAACTGAAACTGATGGGCACTTTGGTTTTTGCTTTATCCTCTTCAATGAATTTCTGCTAGGGTTAAGTCTTGTGTGTATCAAAATCCTATTAGAACGGCTGGGTTGTGATCTTGGCTTGGAATGAAAACTGCCATGAAACAGAGAGCAGAGGCAGAGCAGTCAGACGACATTATCCTGGATCTTCTGGGATATCGCTTTCTCAATCCCAAAATATCCTGGATCTTCCACAACACTTCAAGATAAAGGATTATAAACCCCTCTTGCTTCTGTAATTTCATTTCAGCATGTTCTCATATTTCTCAAATCTACCTCTCCAGTTAAACATTAAACAACACACACATGCAGTCAAAGTACGTTAAAAATTAGGTCATTCACCAATTTTGTTTATTCAAAGTCAATAGTCCTTACAAAACACAGTTGCAGTTGCATATACTATAGACATACAATATGGAGAGGAAGTCGCAGGGCATACTCTACACATTGAGAATAAGCGCTGTTGAAAATGAAGAATATAAAATTATTGAAGTAAAACGCTAATCAAGAATATAACATAGACCTATATTATATCACAATTGCCAATTAAAAAATTTATTATAATTTAACTTATCAATGTTGGGGAGGAGGGAGGCGGGAGCGGAGCTCCACTCCCGCCTCCCTCGTCCCTCCGCCCATATGGTTAATACAAATGTTCTGGAGATTTGTATGAACTAGTGGATCCGCATCGCGAGATTGAAAAGAATCAACAGATGAGGGTCATGCTAAGTGCAGTTGCAGAGTTGGCCTTCATATGCCTGGCGTCAGAGAGGAGTGACAGACTGCACATGAAGGGAATTGTTGCTCAGCCAGTGGAAATCAGATGATTTTGCGGTGCCTGTCCAGCCCGAGGCGAACGATGTCGATGGTTTCCCAATAGGAAACAACTCACGACGCCCTTGTCTCCCACATTAACTTTATTCATATGAGTAAGATGAAAAAGATAGAAAAATATTGAATTATTTTGAGCTAAGGGTTGAGATGTGCATTTCAAAGATTTTGTTTTTCTTTTTTATTGATACATTAATCAAGATCAAGGGAAGTAAAGTTAGGAGGGAGAAATGAGAATTTTAGGAAGAGGGGAATCATATCTTTACTTTTAAAAAAGAAAAAGAAAAAAAAGAGGTTTAGGAAAGAAAATTGAGATTTATAGGAAGAGGGGAATCATATCTCTACTTTTTAAAAAGGAAAAGAAGAAGGAGGCTTGAGGACCCTTGAAAAAGAGTAATGATGTTTTCAAAAAAATCAAGGTTTATTAATGCATAGCATTGTTTGGGAGAGGAATGCCAATGTTGGATATATTTTGATATAAGGAATAAGAGTAGGTAGATTTTTTTGTAGATTGGAAGCTTGAGAGGAAAGGTGATGATGTAGCCAAAGGATTCTCCACCACACAATTGTGCACGTCAGCTCAATATTGTGGACAAAATTGTTACCATTGCTTTTGCAGAGTGTTTTCTTGTTGAGTTCAAGCTTAGGTGAGTGAGCCACTAAGCATTTTCATTTAGTTGGGGCCTTACATGAGGGGAACTGCCACTCTTTTAATGTAGGCTACCCCTTTGATCCAAGTGAATGTTTTGACATACATTCTCTTTGTGAAGATGTCCTTCCCTCATATGAAGCTCTCCTAAAGGCTATGATCGATTTTGATGCTCCTTAGCCTTGGCATGTCTTATATCTTTTTGAAAGACAATCTCCTTAGTTTAGACATTTTTGTAATCAAATCCAACACTAACAATAATTTTGAATCTAATCTCTCTACTTACAAAATTCAAACTTTGACATTTTTTAGTCATTAAATTCTATCATTAAGATGCATGCTAGTTTTCCTTGATTGTAGTATGTGTATTTGTAGATCCTTAGATTTTGGAGTTGTTGAGTTTTTTCCTATAGGGTCTGTCATTGGATTCAACATTGATTTCCTCATGAGTGCAATCTCGACAGGTGTAGATCTTCATACTTTAGCATTGTTGAGTCTTCATTGATAGATTGTTACATTGTGATGGATTTTGTTGAAAAAATCAATGTTGAGAATACATGTATCCCAATAACTCTCATTAGATTATTCTTTCTATATTTTTTAGATATGGCCTTCTTATTGTTATTCCTCGAGTGCAGGACTTTTAGTTGGATTTGTGGTTCTTTTTGTATCATGATTTACACATTATTTTACCCGATCATGTATATTTTAGAGATTACATATAGGTTTAGGTTTGCACTATATTGCAATGCAATTAAATCTTTTTCCTCCCAAATACTCCATAGAGTCAACCCTTTTGAATTTCAATGCACAGGTCTATTGTGTGTCGAATTTGCACTAGTTTGATTTCCTAGTGTAACACCCTTTTTCCATATGGAATCCATCTCATTTTTACTAATAGAATTGAGAGCGCTTGTACTTTGAGATTGCATTATGAACCCTATTCATATTTCTCACCTACTAGTGACTATTCTGAGGAAGGATCCCATCATTATATTTGGTTTTTTTCTATTACACATTATCTTATATTGGCGGCTTCCATATGTGCTTGTTACACTTTGGGTTACACTATGCCTTGTTAGTTTTCACTTTGATGCTTCTTGTTGCTCACATTTACTAAATATTTTTCACACCAAATCATGTTGTCCTAGAAAAAGACATTCCATTAGGTCTATGTTTCCTTCTTACATATTCTTGTTCACACATCTATGTTGACATTGTCACATTGTAGCTAATATTTTTCTCCTAATTGTGGTACCCATCCCCTATAATAGATTATTAAATTTTATTATCATTTTTCAAGATTTCATAATATGGAAAAGAAAAGAAAAGATAAAAAAAAAATAAAGGTGGAAATAATTTAGATTTTTAATTCCATATTTTCAATTTATCACACCCATTTTAGTCACCATTTCTATTGTAGGAAAATTAGTTATGGAAAAGAAGTCCCTCGATAAGGGGTTGGATCCTTATTGATAGAGAAAAGAAAATTGACTTTATTTCCCTTCATAGATTAGTTAACAAAAAGACTAAAGTGAAGCATGATATAAATACTTATGAACTATGTCTCATTATCATGGTTTAATGTTCAACAACAAGATGGACCCTCAATTACATAAGCAAATAAAAATATAAACAAATTCATGTAACACATAATTGTGGGGTATGGGTGGGGAAAGAAGAGATATAAATATTTCTTACAAAATAAATTTAAAGTAAATAATATATCTAGTAAATTTGCAAGTGACTTCTTCACCCAAGTTATGGGTAATCTCATTCCAACTCAATCTGGGTAATCTCATTCCAACTCAATCTCTTCTGAAGGATCTAGTCTATTATAGGGGATGGGTATCACAATTAGGAGAAAAATATGAGCTACAATGTGACAATGTCAACATAGATGAGTGAACAAGAATATGTAAGAAGGAAACATAGACCTATATTATATCACAATTGCCAATTTTTTTTAAATATTGTCATTAAATTATATTATATCAATATATTTTGTCTTTTATTTATTTATTTTAAGTATAATGAGTTTTCTGTCATAGTGTGCTCATTGTGAAATAGAACAACCTCTTGTATGCAGAATAAGGTGTTGAAATAACATTCTTACAAGGCACAATATGTCATTTCATTATGGCATTATGTCATTACAATCCAAGGCACATTATGTCATTACATTATATTATATCAACATATTATGTCATTTTTTAAAATATGGTCATTACATTATATTATATAATATATTATGTCATTTTTTTACATTTCATTATGGCATTATGCCATTACAATCCAAGGCACATTATGTCATTATATTATATCAACATATTATGTCATTTTTTAAAATATGGTCATTACATTATATTATATAATATATTATGTCATTTTTTAAATATAATGAGGTTTCTGTCATAGTGTGCTCATCCTGAAATAGAACAACCTCTTCTATGCAGAATAAGTTGTTGAAATAGCATTCGTCCAAGGCACATTATGTCATGGCATTATGCCATTACAATGGCACTTATGCCATTACATTATATTATATCAACATATTATGTTAATTTTTTTAAATATTGTCATTATATTATATTATACATTACATTATATCAATATATTATGTCATTTTTAAAATATAATGTTGTTGGGGGATTTAGAGGGTTAGAGGGAGGTGTTTTAAATTTTGCAAATGTAGTGTTGTTGGGGGTTTAAGGATTAGGAGTGAGGGTGTTTAATTTTTCTTTTTAATGTAATGTAATGGGGTCAGGGGTTTAATTTTTTTATATTATATCTAATTGCTCATCTGCAAAAAAATATAGATTATGATGGGGTGTCAGACCGATAAATGAGTTTAAATAATTTCACATGAAACATTTTAGATGTTTTTTATCAGTATGATGTTAGTAATTGAAACTATAAATGAGTTTTTGACAATTTATATGAATAATTTGTTCTTGTAAGGTCTAATATATGACTTCATTATGAATCACATCATAATTTTTTTGATTTTAATGGTTAGAGTGCTGAAATTATTTATGAAATATTTGTTTTTGTTTAATATGCAAGTTTCAAAAAAGTTGTAATTTATCCCTTGAAGAAAAAAAACTTTTTCCAATTTAGGGGTTGACTTCAAAGTTTTTGTAAACAATAGTATGGCATGTTTAGGCAATGGCTCTATTTTTTACCCCAAAAAACAAAACGTGTATACTGGTATCAACACTTTTCTATTTGGAGGGTGTTTTTTGTGTTTTTTATGCAAAAATCATCGCTTTTATGGCTAGAGTTCTCGTTCTTAGTATAAAGTTCTCGTTTCATAGTATAATGGGTTGTTTCACCCCGATGTTACCAAGGGTTATATCATATTACGACGTTAAGCCATGGTTTGTTATAGTGTAACCAACGATGTGACACATTAATAATGTGATAGTGGGCGTTTAATAAACGTTATGTTGCATTGTGACGTTTATCACAGGCTATGTTACATTAGTGACATTCATCAAGGATTATGTCACATTGTGATATTTTCCAAGGGTTGTGTCACATTGCGATAATGCCCAAGATGCGACACATTATTAATGTTTCTTTGGATGTTTAGAAAATTTATTTAAGAATTTTCTTTCTATATATATATATATATATATATATATATATATATAGTTGTTTGGTAAAAGAAATGGTTTAAACCAACCAGATTGTACATAGTAATGTAGAATGTTATGTTGCATTGTGATGTTTATCAAGGTTTACGTTTCACTGCGACGTTATCAAGGGTTATATCACAATACGACGTTAATCCATGGTTTGTTATAGTGTTTGGTTGCTATATGTCAACACAACCAAAGATACGACACATTAATAATGTGCTAGTGGGCATTTAATAAGCGTTATGTCGCATTGTGACGTTTATCACAGGTTATATTACATTAGCGACATTCATCAAGGGTTATGTCACATTGTGATATCTGTCAAGGGTTATGTCACATTGCGATAAATGCCCAGGATGTGACACATTAATAATGTGCCTTTCAATCTTTAGAAAATTTCTTGTTGCATTATCAACTATGGCCACGTGGTTCACCAAAGTCAACCATGGTTAAGTATGGCAAAAATGATGTATTTTTCTATCACGTAAAGACTTTTAATTTTGAAAGATGAAAAAAATTCATCTGTGTACACAAACAATGTTTTGATATTAAGCTATGAACATTTTATATTACACGATCAAAATTTGATGAAACAATTGCACTTTAATGATATGATCGGTGCAAAATGAAAATGTTAAATGTTAAATGTTATAGTGTTTGGTTGGTATATGTCAACAAAACCAAAGATGTGACACATTACTAATATGATAGTGGGTGTTTAATAAGCGTTATGTCGCATTGTGACGTTTATCACATGTTATATTACATTAGTGACATTCATCAAAGGTTATGTCACATTGTGATATCTGTCAAGGGTTATGCCACATTGCAATAAATGCCCAATATGTGACACATTAATAATGTGCCTTTCAATGTTTAGAAAATTTCTTGTTGCATTATCAACTATGGCCATGTGGTTCACCAAAGTCAACCATGGTTAATTATGGCCAAAATGATGTACTTTTCTATCACGTAAAGACTTTTACTTTTGAAAGATGAAAAAAATTCATCTGTGTACACAAACAATGTTTTGATATTAAGCTATGAACATTTTATATTACACGATCAAAATTTGATGAAACAATTGCACTTTAATGATATGATCGGTGCAAAATGAAAATGTTAAATGGATTTGTCAAGGGTTATGTCGCATTGCGATAATTCCCAAGATGTGACACATTAATAATGTATCTTTGGATGTTTAAAAAAATGGTTGTTGCATTATCAACTAGAATAATCAAATGAATTAAAAATAATAAAATCCTCAATAATTGAACTCGTAACCTCCTTTACAACACGTGACTTCATAACAAGTGAATTGCCAATGAGCCACACCCATGGCAACAATAATATATTATTATTACTTTGATTATAATTTTTTAATTAAATACCATATCCATATAATAGTATGATATAACATCATTAATAATATTATAAATATTTGATTAAAATATAACATTATAATTCAATAAATTATTCATAATTAGTTATTATAATAAATAACTATTAAATAA
>LPNX010029717.1:26448-77104 GCA_001517045.1 Pseudotsuga menziesii
ACAATTACTTAAGTGTTGTTGGTGCAATTCAGCAACACCGTTCCCCCAATAATTCGAAAAATATCAACTTGCCACCATTTCTTAAAAATAGAAGTTTGCTTCATGGCTTTGTAGAATTTCAGACTAATCAACAAATTCTGAGATACCATTGTACCTATAATTACATCACATTAACGTTTCTTTATATGTGTTATTGAACTGGCAATTGCTACTTCACAACAATATTA
Source organism: Pseudotsuga menziesii (assembly GCA_001517045.1). Taxonomy (NCBI): domain Eukaryota; kingdom Viridiplantae; phylum Streptophyta; class Pinopsida; order Pinales; family Pinaceae; genus Pseudotsuga; species Pseudotsuga menziesii. Next base: position 26,676 of record LPNX010029717.1, read on the forward strand.
CTAATATGGATATGGCCATTGGCCATTACAACAACTTGCCACAAAAGTTACTAGTATGGATATGACGCCGTTGCACAACTAACTTGTAATTTGTCATGAAGGCGTCGAATTTCAGGGATCTGCATGGGATAATCAAAGATGCAGTTAGACCACCCGTTGTCACGAGGGGGTGCAATTTCTTTGTTGACGATCCATGCTGCGCTGTTGCATTTGAAGCCACTGCCGAGACAAATCTGCCGGATCTTCTGCCCTTTTTTCATACGACCTTTGGACTCCAAATACTGGAATTGATACCATGTGGACGAAGAAGTATTTCCAAATATATACAGAGTCATTTTTGATGGTTCTACAGTCTCAGGAGGTAGATTCAGTCCTTTCTCAACTACACGAATCACTGCTTTGCCACCGGAATGGATGCACATATGATTAAACGCTCGCTTAAAATCGGGCACATATTCTTTCGCTTTAGCCTTCACGAAGATCTTTCTGACCAAGAACTTGCTGGCAAGATAAAGAATCTGTTCATAGTAGGGAAGAACCAGAGGACCCAATTGTCGCATGTTTTCCTTGAGAGCCTCTGCAGCAATTTCCTGTTTGGTTCTGTATCGGGGCAATTGTAACTTCTTTTCCCTCGTTACGGATGGGTTTTCAATTTCTTTCCAATTCATATGTTTCAGCTGTATTTTGGCTTTGTATCGGAGCCTTTTACCATCTCTTTCTCCGCCGTTGCGGATGGAGTTGTGGTTTCATTCCGCCGTTGCGGATGGAGTTGTGGTTTCATTCCACCGTTACGGACGGATAGCTAGTTTTGTCTTTTGAATTTCTTTTCGATACTCTGGTTTGAATCGGCTGATTTTTTGGATCGGAGCTTCTTGTCATTTCTTCCTCCGCTGTTGCGGAAGGTGTAGCCTTTCCGAAGAGAAGCCGTATGCGGATGACTTAGAGCTTTGACCATCCGCCGTTGCGGAAGGAAGTTCACTGTCCACTTCTGATCCAAAAGGCCTCCGATGTCCGATCCTTTAGTTTTCCCGCCATGTCCATGTCCATGTCCATGTCGCTCACGCCTGCTTTGTGCGTTCTAATGACATGAAGCAATCTATATTTAGCACAATGGCAATCGCTTCTTTTGTTCGACAGAAGCACAGCCGCGCAGCCCATTCTGAACAAAATATTTGAAACCAACATCGGTTCATAGTTTCCAAAATACCAATTTTCTGTAATATTCTCTGTGCTTAGAACAATTGCATAAGTGCCTTTGTTGGCAGCACGAAGGCAACCCGCCGCGAGATCCAATGAAATTAGGTTAGCGCTGTTATCATATATATATATATATATATATGATACCAATCGATTTTGTTGTCAAAATAAAGGTAAAGCTGCTCTACATATTAAAATAAAACAATTACTTAAGTGTTGTTGGTGCAATTCAGCAACACCGTTCCCCAATAATTCGAAAAATATCAACTTGCCACCATTTCTTAAAAATAGAAGTTTGCTTCATGGCTGTGTAGAATTTCAGACTAATCAACAAATTTTGAGATACCATTGTACCTATAATTACATCACATTAACGTTTCTTTATATGTGTTATTGCACTGGCAATCGCTACTTCACAACAATATTACTAATATGGATATGGCCATTGGCCATTACAACAACTTGCCACGAAAGTTACTAGTATGGATATGACGCTGCTGCACAACTAACTTGTAATTTGTCATGAAGGTGTCGAATTTCAGGGATCTGCACAGGATAATCAAAGATGCAGTTAGACCACCCATTGTCACGAGGGGGTGCAATTTCTTTGTTGACGATCCACGCTGCGCTGTTGCATTTGAAGCCACTATCGAGACAAATATGCCAGATCTTCTGCCATTTTTTCATACGACCTTTGGACTCCAAATACTGGAATTGATACCATGTGGACGAAGAAGAAGTATTTCCAAATCTATACAGAGTCATTTTCGATCGTTCTACGGTCTCAGGAGGCAGATTCAATCCTTTCTCCACTGCACGAATCACTGCTTTGCCACCGGAATGGATGCACATATGATTAAACGCTCGCTTAAAATCGGGCACATATTCTTTCGCTTTAGCCTTCACGAAGATCTTTCTGACCAAGAACTTGCTGGCAAGATAAAGAATCTATTCATAGTAGGCAAGAACCAGAGGACCCAATTGTCGCATGTTTGCCTTGAGAGCCTCCGCAACAATTTCTTGTTTGGTTCTGCATCGGGGCAATTGTAACTTCTTTTCCGCCGTTACAGATGGGTTTTCACTTTCTTTCCGATTCATGTGTTTCGGCTGTATTTTGGCTTTGTATCGAAGCCTTTTACCATCTCTTTCTTCACCGTTGCGGATGGAGTTGTGGTTTCATTCTGCCGTTGCGGACGGATAGCTGGTTTTGGCCTTTGACTTTGTTTCCGATCCGCTGGTTTGAATTGGCTGATTTGTTGGATCAGAGCTTCTTGTCATTTCTTCCTCCGCCGTTGCGGAAGGTGTAGCCTTTCCGAAGAGAAGCCGTATGCGGATGACTTAGAGCTTTGACCATCCGCTGTTGCGGAAGGAAGTTCACTGTCCGCTTCCGATCCAAAAGGCCTCCGATGTCTGATCCTTTAGTTTTCCTTCCATGTCCATGTCGCTCATGCCTGCTCTGTGCGTTCTAACGACATGAAGCAATCTATATCTAGCACGATGGCGATCGCTTCTTTTGTTCGACAGAAGCACAGCCGCGCAGCCCATTCTGAACAAAATATTCGAAACCAACATTGGTTCATAGTTTCCGAAATACCAATTTTTTGTAATATTGTTTGTGCTTAGAACAATTGCATAAGTGCCTCTGTTGGCAGCACGAAGGCAACCCGCTGCCAAATCCAACGAAATTAGGTTAGCGCTGCATCCCATTCCACCGACATTATAAGTCTTGATATCGCTACAAAACCCAAATTTATTAACAATCATCGACGAAAGCGATGGAATAGGGTTAAAAACACTGCAATTCACAACAAGAATACCAATTTCATTAATAGCAATGCCAGTTTTGTCCAGGAGATCTTGAACACAGCCAAACATGACGATGTCTGCTTCTTGACGAGAAGTCTCATGTGTCAACCTCGGCGGCAAGTAATGTAGAGCCGGAGGAGCAACAACAAATTCGCTCACAGCAACTCTTTCAAGAATCCTTTTCTGAAACTCCACACTTTTTGCTGTGAATTTCTGTGAAATCACAGCATGTTCTATGAAATGATCGAACGAAACTCTCCATTCTTGAGGTGCTTTGTAACAGGATAGATCCAGCATGTAGATTGGCTTTTATCATTAACCTTTATAAAAATCAAATATAAAAATATCAACATTTAAAAAATTTAAATACAATTTTTAACAGATGACAATGGGATATAATTTTTATTTTTTTAATTTTATTATTATGACGTCATGTTGCCACATGTCAACTCAAATCTAGATACCAAATTCCAAAGTTTACATATCTTCTATCCACCAATCAGCTGTTTACAAAAATAGTTTTTTAACAAAATTAAAAAAAATATTTTACAAATCCCTAAGTCATACTTTGCAAAAAGATTTTAATTCTTTATACCTGCCTCAAAAGACACCAACTAATACCAAAGTCAAAAGAGTTTGACTTGCGATCGATTACAATATACTGTCCTGGCAGGTATAATAAGATAAGTTCCTAATTACTTGATCCAGGAATGGTTTTGTCCATAGATTTCAATAGAGTTCCTTGCCTCCCATCTGGGCACACTGCAATGCCATGGAAACTCCAATGCGTACATCACCTATACAACACTCATCCAATCAAATCCAAATTCTTTTTTAATTTTTACTAAGAGCTTGAAAAAGTGTTTAGTGTTTACCTCTCTCAAAAGGCTTTGATCCACATTCCCCGTCCAGCTAAAACATGGTTTAGATATTCTGTTGTGAATGCCTTGGCTTCTTCCATCACTTTTTCTCCGGGAAATGAAATCTCTGAAGCTCGAAGTAACGACAACAAGCTTCTCACTCGTTTATCTCCGCTCAAATTGCAGAAAAACTTCCCTTGTTTGGAATCTCAGTAATTTAAAGGTGCTTTTTAATTAACCAACACTCCAAGACTTCAAAGGTGCTTTTAATGGATACAATCCATTAAAAGATCGCATAATAAACCATACACCCAAAAAAATATTGATACCAACATTTGTACATATTTTAATAATTTTTAGATATTCATAAGTGCATTCACATTACTGTTAACATGTTCAATAAAATAATTCATATTCTAATCTGAATTAACAAAATCTCAGTACTTCTCAACAACATGAAATGATATATTAAAGCTTAACATCAAATAAAAAATCAATTGAAGTTTATAACACCTGAGGATACGTGATGCAATCTGAGAGAGCTAAATCCTAAAGCTGTAGCGTTCAGATCTTTGGTGAGTGAATCTCTTGATCCCACGCGGATACCTCTTTCGTTCCAACATCTGCTCACCTCATCAGCCAGCTTCTAACGAACCAATAAAGGAAAATGCAGAGAGATATATATACAAACGCTAAATTAAATTCAATCATGCTTCTGGACAGATGAGTAACAAGTAAACTTAATCAAGAGCAGCTGTTTTAATTTGGTGTTGAAAATGTCGATCAATTCCAAGGCATTCCAATGTGTCAACTATCTGAAGACGCTTGATTAGATCATCCTGAGTGCTATCTGCAGCTTCCATTTCACTGAGAAGCAAACGCTTGATCTCCTCGATAATTTTTTCATGGCGTTCATAATGTGCAGGTGCCCAATCACAGTGCAATGCCATTCAATAAATGTGGCAAATGCTGAAAACAAACATAAAACTAAAAGTTACAAAGAAAAAGAGGGATAGAGTGATACCCCAGACATCCTTGTCCCAGACATTTCTGTGATGGTTGGCAGTGCGTCGAGGGATGGAAGATTCATTGTTCAAGTTGGTGGAAACTGCATACTCGCAATTGTCGGCCATAACTTACGATCAATCTACACTTTGCGATGCGATTTCTGTAATGAATGGGCACAAGCGGTTTAGCTTCGCTTAGACTGGAACTTGTCAAAGTCTTTTATATGTAGATGAGTAGTAAATGCTGTGGCCACTGTTGGATTTCAATCTGAGATTCAACTGCGAACGGTGCTGCCCGGCAACATGAATATTATTCGCCGTGTTTTACCACATAAAATATAATATTTAATTTTAGAGTTAATAACTCCTGATTAAAAAATGAATAGATGAATTTATTTTCAATGTGCCTTTTATTCATATTTTCAATGTTTTAAGTCATTTTTTTTTTGTTTTTCTTTGGAGTGTTTTTAATGGGTCACTGTATATGAATTTTGAATTTTTAATGTGATAGCTTTTTTTTGAAAGTTAAATGATTCTTTGCTTAAATTGGTCAAAATTTTAAGTCCTTTTTTTTGTTTTTCTTTGCAATGGTTTTAATTGGTTACTTTATATGAATTTTAAAAGTGTCAGCTTTTTTAAAATTTAAATGATTTTTTGTTTTTCTTTACAAAAAATTAAATGAAATTTTTTTTTGGTAATGTTTTTAATGTGTCATTTTATAGGAATTTTCAATGTTTCAGTTTTTTTTTTAAAATTTATATGAATTTTTACTGTGTATGAATTTTTACTGTGTCAGCTTTTTGAAATATTTTAAATTTTATTTTTAATGTGTTAATTTTTATTATATTTTTAATGTTTTTAATTTGTCATCTAACATCATAGTTTTAATATGCTAATTTCTAATTTTTATTTATTGCCAAATGGTTGAACTTTTAATACATTTTCAATATTTTTAATTTATTCTAAATTTATCAATTTGTCATCTAATATCATATTTTAATATCCTATTTTCAATTTATCAATTTTTATTTATTACTATCTTGTTGAACTTTGACATTGTCACCTAATATCATATTGAATATGCCAATTTTTATTTATTGCAAACTGATTGAACTTTTATTATATTTTTAATATTTTAAATTTATTCCAAATTTATCAATTTGTCACATAGTATCATATTTTCACCCTGTCAATATCATACTTTCAATATACCAATTTCTATTTATTACTAACTTATTGAACTTTGATACTGTCTATCATATTTTCAATATGCCAATTTTTATTTATTGCCAATTGGTTGAACTTTTATTATATTTTCATTATTTTCAATTTATTCCAATTTTATAAATTTGTTACTTAGTATCATACTTGCCAATATCATTCTTTCAATATACCAATTTCTATTTATTACTAACTTGTTGAACTTTGATATTGTTACTTAATATCATGTTTTCAATATGCCAATTTTATTTACTGTTATGTGGTTGAACTTTTATTATATTTTCAATATTTTCAATTTATTCCAAATTCGTGAAAATATAGTCATATGCACTGCATGCTTTTTAAGGCTCGACCTTTCCATCTCTCTGATATCATCATCAGGAGTGCTTACTAAAAAGGATAATCAAGAGGCCAATGATCCGTTTATATATGGTTAGGTTAAAGGTTTTAAGTGAGTGTGACGCTGATCGGTTAGGTTGGGATTCAAAGTAATTTAAGTCTATTAAGATTAATGGAGTTAGGGTTTTATTAATTTAAAAATATTTTCAAATAGTTTTTATTGAGCAAATTAAAATAATTAATTAATATTAAAAAAGATTATTTTTATTATTAAAAAGATTAATAGATTTTTTAAATTAAATTTACAACAAGTGTTTATAAATTTTTTTTAATAGAGTTAAAAAAAAGTTTTTAGAAAATTTTTTAATAGAGTTTTTAAAATTAAATTTATAAAAAGTTTATAAAATTTTAATAGAGTTTAAAAAATTGAATTTTATAAGAAGTGTTTAAAAATTTTAAAAGAATTTCTTTAAAAAGTGTTTAATAGAAAATTAAAAAAATTGTTTATGAAAATTTTTAATTTTATAAAAGTATTTATAAAAATTTTATTTATTTTTATAAAATGTATTTATAATTTTTTTTTATTAATTTTTTAATAGAAATTATAATTAAATTTAATTTATAAAGAGCTAAGATTGAATTAAGATTGAAAGGTTTTTAAATTTTTTTGAGGTTTTAATGACAAAAGAGGAGAGGATTCTAAGGTTAAGGGTGGGGTTAGGGGAAGCCATGTGTCACTAAGTTTTGTGCCCTCATCTCTATTTAAGGAATCATTAGTCATGTTGATTCTATCTTCTCTCTTATTTTCCGTTTAGTTGGGTTGTCTTCCCTTGCAATGACCTTAGCATTGTCAAGAAAAATGTGGTGTTGGGTGATGTGAGCGTGTTCAGCTAGGGTGTACTTCTTGTTTCTGTCATGCCTAAGGTTTGCTTCATGTTCTTTAAGTCTAGTTACTATGGATCTTCCCGTTTTATGGATGTAGGGTTTACTACAAAAACAAGGGATTGAGTAGACACCTTTAAAGTATTTGGGTTCTATGGGGTCCTTAAGAGAGTCTACCATCTTCTTAATAGAATTGGGAGGGGTAAATCAAACCCTAAACCCTCTCTTTCCTAGGGTTTTGGATAGTCTATCCGTGGTTCCTTTAATATATGGAAGGAAGATTCTTTTTTCTTCCTCTTCCTTGTTCTGGTCATTTTCTTTTTCTTTTTATTCCTTTTAAATTTTAGTTATTATTTTCTATATTTGTTTGCTCTCATATCCATTCATTCTAAAACTTAGTGTAGGTGCTCCAACTCTTGATCAATGTGGTCAATATCTAAAATTCTATATGCTCTTGTAGCTAGGGTGGTGATGATACCAAATTTTTGAGGGGAAAATGATGTGAGTTGGCATGAAGGTATCTTTTCATGTGTGTCTTTTTCTGGAATACTTGGTGTGCTATAGAGCCATCTTCCTTCTTTGATATTAACACATCTAGAAAGGGAAAGCTTTTGTTTGTTTCTGTTTCCATGGTCAGCCTGATACTATTATTTTGCTCCTTCATACGTTCTAGAAATTTTACAAGGTTATCTTCCCCATGGGGACTAAGAATATGGAAGGCAAACAGAGTAGAGCTCTATGGATCACTTACACAAAGGAATGGTCAAACCAATTCAATTATCACTGGAAAAATAGATACAATAAATAGGTGTAGATAGTGACAACAAACAAACCCTAGATCCAAGGAAGGTGGATCTGTAACCTCTACATGCTTACAATAGAAAATACACATCAACTCAATACCTAGATACCTGCCTAGCATTTCTACATTATTCCAACATACCCCCTTACTGTAGAAATGGATTTTCTACAACACCTAATTTATGCCTAAGGATCTCAAAGTGAATCTTGCCAACAGGTTTGGTAAATATGTTAGCGACATTATCACTTGTGTTACAATAAATAAGTTTAATTTCCCTAGACTCAATCTTTTCTCTGATAAAATGATGTTGCAGTTCAATGTGTTTTGTCCTTGCGTGATAAACTGGATTGTGTGCCAATTTGACTGCACTTTGATTGTCACAATATAATTTTGTGGGTTCTATTTGCTTTTCTCCAATATCTTCAAGAATCCTCCTCAACCAGACAGCTTCACATGTTGCACTAGACATGGCTTTGTATTCAACTTCTATGGATGATAGAGAAACAGTTGGTTGTTTCTTGTTGCTCCATGATATGACTCCAGATCCAATGTTGAATGCATATCCTATAGTAGATCTTCTGTCATCTGGATTTCCTGCCCAATCAGAATCAGAAAAACTTGCCAATTGAACATCAAACTTATCAGTGTATAAAATACCAAAGTTCATTGTCCCTTTCAGATATCTAAGGACTTTCTTTGCAGCTTTCCAGTGGCTGTCATTTGGTTTAGCCACAAACTGACTCAAAATGCTAACTGCATAAGATATATCTGGCCTTGTGGTAGTGAGATAATTCTGGCTTCCCACCAACCATCGATACAAAGTACCATCTGCATCCTTTGATCCATCTTGACTGCATAACTTCACATTCTGTTCTAAAGGAATTGCTGATACTTTGCAATCACTCATATTAAATCTATTCAGTATTTCCCTCACATACTTACTTTGAGTGATCATTGTTTTGCCAGATTCTCTCCAAACTTCAAGTCCCAAACAATAGTGTAATTCTCCAAGGTCTTTCATTTCAAACTCTTGTGACAATTGATTTTTGAATTCTATAATCAACTTACATGCATTTCCTGTAATGATGAGATCATCTGCATATAAAGATATCAAACAAATATTTCCTTATCTTTCTTCATATAAATGTTAGGATCAATTTTGTTTTTAACTAAACCTTTCTGATTAAAGAAGGCATCAATCTTTATGTACCATGACCTCAGAACCTGTTTTAATCCATAGATAGCTTTCTTTAGTTTACATACAAGATTTTCCTGTCCTTTCTGTACAAATCCTTCAGGACGGGCTAAGTAGACTTCTTCCTTTAAATCACCATTTAGGAAAGCAAATTTTACATCTAATTGATGGATTTTCCATTTATGTGGTGTGGCTAATGCAACCAGAACTCTGATTATGTTTAGTTTTTCTAGTGGAGCAAAAGTATCCTCAAAGTCAATTCCCTCCTTTTGTGTATATCCTTTTGCCACTAGTCTTGCTTTAAATATTTCTATGCTACCATATGATTTAAGCTTATATTTAAACAACCATTTACAGCCTACGGGTGTCGTATCCTCTGGTAACTCAGTCAATTCCCAAGTCTGATTTTTCATAATTGAGTTATATTCTTCATTCATTGCTTCAACCCATTCTGATTTATCTTTGGCTTGTTTGTAATTCATTGGTTCATCGATATTCATTAAATTAGACATTAGAGCATAGTCATTGTACCTTGGAGGGGGACGAGTCTGTCTTATTGACCCTCTTAGCATTAAATTACCTACAGGGGTTCAATCTATAATCCTTCTGCTTTCTGTTGTGTCTTCATCTGAACTTGTAGAAGTACTCATTCTGCTTTTGCTACTTTCATTGATCTAGATGGATATTGGTGGCCACCCACCTATTCCACTGGCTCAAAACAATTGTCCATTGTGGCAATTTCCTAGTTATTTTTCTACGGTTTTTAGGGTCCCAAACTTTTGGGGCCGTTTTGAGTCCCTAAACGATGTTTTTTGGTGATTAGAGGGCCAAATGGGTGCCTTACACATTGATTTTATCAATTAAAAGTTGTAAATCTTAGATAGACCTTTCCAACAAGCTATCGAACGCCCAAATCGGAGATTGTATGCAAAAGTTATGACCCTAGGAAGTTGACTGTTCAACTTACCACCTTGGGGCCATAAACTTTATGACGGTTCATCTTTTAGGGTTAAGTTTTGGAATTTTGGGGTTCTCACCCTCATTCTTATTATATCTAGGCCTCGTTGGCCTCATTTTGTATTCAACTTTGCACGGATGAGCGTAGCAGTCACATCTCTTCTTAGAGATAACTACCACCATTCTAGCTATTGTTCCGCCATTTAATAGAATATGTGTTTACTGTATCTCTGTTATCTTTGGAAAATGTTTGGATTTTAATTCTGTATATGTTTTTTCATTTTTTTCACACATAAATCCGGATCAGTGGTATCAGAGCAATCTGCTCTTTGATTGTTTCTCGGCAGATGTCCCCTACGAGGTTCGAGTATAGAGAGTGTGGTCTCGAACTAGTTTCACTTGATCATTCTCGCCATCCCAAATGGCCTCCCATGGTGGAAGAAAAGAGAGACGATAGAGCAGGAGATCTTATCAAGTCGCTACTCGAGGAAGCCCTCAAGCGACAAAAGAACGAGATGATGGACAGTTTCACCCCAAATCCTTCTACGAATTTCGATAGCGGCAAGTGCACCTTCAATGGGCAGCCGGTTCTGGGATGCAACTCCCTTTAAGGTAAAAGTTAACTTTGATATTCCTTTATTTGAAGGAAATATCGATCCATAAGCCCTAGATAATTGGTTGAATGTTCTAGAATGGTATTTCTCTGTCCACAATTTCTCCGAAAGGGAAAATATCACCTTTGCTCTCCTTAAGGAAGTCCCCCATGTCCAAAATTGGTGGGGTACTTATTGGGAACAAAACTCAATAGATGAGTCTGGAATGTTTGAAACAAATCCCACTTGGGACTCTTTCATAGATGCCATTAGGGAACAGTATTACCTTGTGGGAAAGTATGATGACCAGTACACAAAATGGACAATCCTGCATCAAGAAAGGGACCAGATAGTGTCGGAGTACACCAATAACTTTCATACCTTGCACACAAAGCTGGGTATCAAGGACTCCGAGCGGCACCTAATTCTGAAATATTGCACTGGTTTACATCGGTACATCCAAATTGAGATGGACTTCCTTGACATCTCTTCACTTGGATTTGCCTATCGATATGATGCCAAAATCGAGGAGAAATATCGACAAAATAACAAGCGAGACTTTGGACTTGTGAATCCACCACAAAAGCAAGGCAAGGGAAACCCTGGCCCACAGAACACAACAAAAGGAAAGGACAGTCAGTCCCCGCCACAAGAAAATAAGGGGGATGGAAAGAAATAGAATGACACTGAGAAGTGGTGTAAATTTCATAAAAGCCTTTGGCACAACACCGATGAATTTCACTCAAAGTAGTCATTGGTGGTCGAGATCAAGTCTTCAGAATCAGATCTCGATTCTAAACCCAATGCCACAACCACAGACAATGGGAGGCAGATCATTGATGCAGACCCCACTGCCACTGTTGCTACTGAACAGTTTTAGCTAAAGGATCCTGAAGAGTCAGAGGCAGAGGAGCGCCTCTTCCACTCGCAGATGTGGGTGAAGGGAATCCCACTACATTTCGTTGTTGAAAATGGCAGCCAAAAGAACATGATTTGAGCATAAGTCGTCAAGAGATTGGATCTTCCGACAACACCACAACCGCAACCCTACAACATCGGTTGGCTGAGCCAAGGATGAGGTATCCGCATTACTCAACAATGCTGCCTGCCATATGGCATCAAGCCTTTCAAAGATGAGGTACTGTGTGATGTGGCCCCACTTGAAGTCTGTGATGTTCTTTTAGGACAACCATATATGTGGAAGCGTCATGCTGTATATTAGTCACGACCTCGTAGTGTCATTGTCAGTTTGGGAGGAAAAATCTATCGGATACCAGAGACCGTTGCACCTAACAGAGTCTCACAAGGTAGGAAGATAAACTCCCACATCATAAAATTATTCCTCTTAAGAATCGTGTCTGAAGGAGAACATAAGATCACAGAGACCTCCACACCCTCTGCACAGGGTGTCTTTGCTCATCAGACACAAGAAGAAGACAGAGCCATTCAATTCCTCATCTACTCGAGTACCTCTATGATGTAAGGCCGTGCATTCAAGGTGCTCATCCAGAAACAAATCATCCATACAACAATTACAGCCATCTCGGGATGTCAAACAAAGGAAGCCTCTTCACTTCAGCAAATGTCGCACTAGGAGATCAACTCAACACACAGTTCGAGATATGATATGGGATTCGACGCAATGGAGGCCATTGCTTCCTAAGGAGGGAGGATTGATCCATATGGATATTGGTGGCCACCCACCTATTCCACTGGCTCAAAACAATTGTCCATTGTGGTAGTTTCCTAGTTATTTTTCTACGGTTTTTCGAGTCCCAAACTTCTAGGGAAATTTTGAGGCCCTAAATGAAGTTTTTGGGCAATTCGGGGGCCAAATGGATGCCAAGGACATCTATTTAACCGATCAAAAGTTGTAAATCTTTGATAGACCTTTCCAACGAGCTATCGAACGCCCAAATTGAAGATCGTATGTAAAAGTTATGACCTCGAGAAGTTGACTGTTCAATTTACCACCTTGGGGCCGCAAACTTTATGACGGTTCATCTTCTAGGGTTACATTTTGGAGTTTTGGGGTTCTCACCCTCATTCTTATTATATATAGGCCCCATTGGCATCATTTTGTATTCATCTTTGCACGGATAAGCGTAGCAGTCACATCTCTTCTCAAAGATAGCTACAACCATTATAGCTATCGTATTACCGTCTCTTCTATTTTTGCCATTTAATAGAATATGTGTTTACTGTATCTCTGTTATTGTCACGTCCACATGCCTCCGACCGGCGAGGAGGACGCAACTCAAGGTTTGACCACCCGGGCTAAAAGTCCATGATCATGTGAATTCATAAAATAACATGCTGATATGCTGAAATAAAATGCATTGAAGTAGAAAATGCATATATGCAATTGTTTATCATACACAGCGGAAGAAACATTCATTCATACAAGAATTCATTCAACATGTTCAACATGATCATTAACAGAAAATCTAGTTGTAGAAGTAAAAACGGACAATATCACTTATCTTATGAGGAACTCCTTCCGCAACTAGCTACGTCGCTGCAACGTTCCACCCAACCATAGGCCAGCGTGCTCCTTAATCTCTCAGCAACGCTGCCACCCCCGAGCTGGGCATGATTCTCCAAGGAATAAGGGAACTAGCAGACTTACACATAGCCAAGGATGTACATAACACAGCCAAGCCAACACAGTTGGGTTTATCAGGCCATCAAGGAGTTGGGAAAGGCTAATTGCTAAGCTGGTGAGCTCATTACAGAGCTAAGAACACCTACATTAGAACTAGCCTGACCTCTAAGAAACCCACTCACACCCAACACAAGGAATCAGTCCCTTCTCTTCTACACAGTCCCTCAGGCCCTGCATTCCCTTCCAGTGCTATTCAGGGGTGGTGGAGAAGAAGGCTAGCCCTCTAGCTCTGTCTGTGTGGTTTCCAGCCACCAGGTTTATCAAGCAAAACTAAGCCTCCATCCCTGCTCCCAACACAGTCCAAAGACCAACCATTGCACACATGCAACTACTCAACAATTACAGCTTAACAGGGAAAATGAACACCAAGTGGATTATACAGTCCCAAACGCATCAGTGAACATGGGGGAAGAACAACAGTCCCAAAATGTAATCAGTGAGCACAGCTCACAACATGGGAAAATGACCCCAAACAGTCTGTGCGTGAGAGCAACTTGCACCAGACCCCAAATGTAAATAAGACCACAACAATCACAGCATGAGGGAGACCACAGCCACACAACAATTCTTGAGGAGAACGGCAGAACCATGACTCATGGGAAGAACAACGGTTCCAATTTCAACATTAAAATGATAGGAAACAATTACACGACCATACCAGTCTGTGAGACAACAAAAAACGTGAATGGTCCTTCACAGCAATTCGTGGATGGAAGAGCACGGCTCTCAGCTCGCATCAATCCGAAAACTAGGAAAATTCCTGTGCGTGAGGCAAATGAACGGACATTGGTCCTGCGCGAAGATACACAGTGCGTGGATGAACAACAATGGAGAATGCAGATTTGAAGTGCGTGAGAGCTTCAGCACTATCGTGGAGAGAATGGTATCCTTCGTGGGTGATCGCAATAGTTTTTTTTTTTCCTGGGCATAGTGGAGTCAATCGTGGTGGAGTGTACGTGTGGGTGAGGACTGACAGTCCTACCACCCCACTCCCAAAGATAATAACTACCTCAACCACCAGCAGCCATTCTTCAATGAAAGTGGTTGGGTAAGGCAAGGAAGAAGACACATGGATTTCCACCCCATTGGCCAAGGTTTGACAAATTCCCCCACATCCTTACCCTTGTGAAAATCATGCCCCTTTCGATTTAGTTGCCGCGAACATAGTTGGTCGGGTTTATTTAATTAATTATAGATGCGTATTTACATGATGACAAACATAATATATGTCGCATGCCCCGAAATACCATCGGTGACAATTTAAATCCAAAACATAGCATAACAGATCAATGGCGGGGCCTTGGCCTTTAGTTCCACACCGTGATCATTTATAATATATACATCATATACATCTAATGCAACGGGGTCAAAACTGGGGGTGTGACAGTTATCTTTGCAAAATGTCTGGATTGTGATTCTGTATATGTTCTTTCATTTCGTTCACACATAAATTCGGATCATTCACTGCTGTTTCTGCTACTTCTGCTTCTTTCACTGCTGCTTCTGCTATTTTGTTTCTCCTGCTTCTCTTGTGGCTCTTCCACTTCCTGCTCCTGAACTATTGAGTTTAGCTTAACATATTCATCATTGTTAGTCAGACTATTCCATTGTTCTGTTTTGTTACTTGTATTTGTATGTTCATGGAACACCACATCTCTATTAGCAATTAATTTATGAGTGCTAGGGTGAAACAACTTATAGGCTTTGTGATCATTGCAATACCCAACAAAGACACATTCAAGTGATTTAGCATCTAGTTTCCTCGTATCATCTTTTAGTATGTGGGCAAATGCTTTACAACCAAAGATTCGTAGATGCTTAAATTGTGGTTTATATCCATTGAAAACCTCAAATGGTGTTTGAAATTCTAATTTCTTTGTGAGATTGATATTTTTCAAATATACAGTAGTATTCACAGCTTCTGCCCAAAAGCCATTCAAAATTTGCTTACCTTGTAGCATGTTGCGTGCACATTCAACTAGTGTTCATTTATTTCGCTATGCTATCCCATTTTGCTGAGGAGTGTGTGATACTGTAAACTATTATTGGATACCATTCTCCTTATAGTATTTCTTGAAAGTTCGAGACACGTATTCACCACCATTGTCGGATCTGAGAATTTTAATGCATTTTTCTGTCTGCTTTTCAATCATGGTTGTAAACTCCTTGAAGTATTCAAATACATCTCCTTTCCTCCTTATGAAGTACACCCATGCACTGTATCTAGATCTATCATTAATAAATGTAAGAAAATATGATGCACCTCCTAAAGATCCAGTTTGCATAGGTCCACATAGGTCTGTATGAATTAATTCAAGCAGACCAGTTTTCCTCTTTTCTTGATGTACTGGGAATTCATTTTGATGCTGTTTTCCAAGTGCACATGCACTACATTCTAAATGTTCATTCTTTATTACAGGTAGGCCTTGAACCATTGATTTCTTTTGAAGTAATACAAGATCATGGTGGTTAATATGGCCATACCTCTAGTGCCAAAGTTCCTTTGTGGTGACTACGGTGGATGCAAGTGCCTTATGATCGTCTTTTTTCACATCCAGATTGTACCGTCCTCCACATCTTGAACCTGTAGCAACAATCTTGCTCAGCAGCTGATTGATTTTTTGGGATCTAGGTTTGCTGGATGAAGCTCCTGCCATTGGTTCACCTTGGTCCTCCTTTGGTGCAGGTGATGGAAACTCTTCTTGATCTTCGAACTCTTCAACAGCTGCAACAAATCTTCATGGACTAATAGATGAGGTCGAAAATGCCACCTGGAGGACTAACAGGTCATCTTTTGCCCCAAAAATAGGGCCAAACTGCTGGAAATTGGGGCTCAGAGATGGATTTGGTTCTCCCAATCTGTGACACCTGTGTATAAACCGAAAGAGGTTTTTGTATATTGTTTTGTTTTGAGCAAAAACCTCTTTTAGGATTTTGAAATTCGTTTTCTTTTTTTCGATATCTGTATTTCAAAAACATGTGTCAAACAAAGAAATTTGGAGATCGAAAAATTAGGGCTCAGAGATGGATTTGATTCTCCCAATAAAAAACACTTGTAGAAAAATGGAGAGAGGTTATTCTTCTCTGACATGTTAGGAACAAAAACCTCCGATAGTTTTAAAAAATGATTCTTCAGTCGCTCAGAATCATCATTTTGAAATAATGACTTTTCATAGTAAAAACACCAATTTAGGTGGCTTGGAGCGCCCTGAAATTTCGGTATTAGCTGCCGAAAGTCTGCTTTTGGTGACTTAGAGACCATTCTGAAACAATGCTTAGCCACAGAAAACTGTGTTTTGAGTTTTTTGAAATAAAGACTAACTCCAAAGTTTTTTTTAAAATATTTACAAGTTAGAACTCATTAAAATGAGCATGAAAAAATTTAATAAAGTTTTTTTCTAATGACTTTCTACCTCTTAATAAAATAAATTTTACTAATTTATTTGAGGACATAATATGTACAAACTAAATTATTTCGGTAAGTCCATTATGCATCCACGTAGAGAACGGTTCTCACCAGTTTCCAACACAATTCAGATTTTTAAATTTTATTGTGACGGTGGATGTGAAAAATTAATTTACCTATTGGAACAAAGTATCAGTCTAAGTTTTTGAATGCAACTGTGATCAAATTTTTTGTGCAGCATGTGCTGGTGTTACTTGCTAGTAAAATTTTCTATAGGACGCAATTTACTGTCACTTGTTTGATGGTATATTTATCTTGAAGTGATTTTATTGTTGCAAGGCAGATTTTTAAATTTTATTGTTGCAAGTCAGATTTTTAAATTTTATTGTGACTGTGGACGTGAAAAATTAGTTTAACTATTGTAAAATAGTATCATTTTATGTTTTTGAATGCAACTGCCATCAAAATTTTGTTTAAGTCACTTGTTCTTACTCTTTTTGTGTAGCATGTGCTGCTGTTGCTGTTGCTCCCCAGTAAAATTTTCTATAATTTTCTATAGGATGCAATTTGCTCTCATTTGTGTGATGGTATATTTATCTTACAATTAATTTTATTGTTGCAAGTCAGATTTTTAAATTTTATTGTGATTGTGGATGTGAAAAATTAGTTTAACTATTTGGAACAAAGTATCAATTTAAGTTTTTGAATGTAACTGTGATCAAAATTTTGTTTAAGTCACTCGTTCTTACTCTTTTTGTGTAGTATGTGCTGCTCTTACTCGCCAGTAAAATTTTCTATAGGATGCAATTTGCTGTCACTTGTGTGATGGTATTTGTAATCCTATAAATGTTGATTTGAATTCCTTAGTGACTTAGTGACTTCTAAGTATTGTTGGTACGCCTTCCATCAAGTGTTTCAAGAATTGTGCACTGTGTTTTTTATCACAAACCTTCTTTTATTGATAAAGCAATTCTTTTGCACTTTTCAAATAATCGAAAATATAAATCAATATAATAAAACACATAATAATATAGTTGGTAATTAGTCCTTGCGCAACTTGGTAGAAGTTAAACAAACTAAGTACCAAACTTTCTAATTCTTATTTTGCTTTTTTGTTTTCTGCTTGTAATATTGACTTTCCCAACCCAAATTTTGGAGACTGTCACTTATTTTTCAAAGCTTATTTAACATACAGTCATACACTCTATTTCACAACGTATTTAACATATAGCCATACACAACTACTTATAACAGGTTCATCACGCTCATTAGTATTCCTCAATAGGCACATGATCGACCAGAATTTTGATTATTTCGCTGTCAGAAATGGATATGTCGTCTCTGTATTTGTAGATGAACTGAATTCCTCGTGCTACATTGAACGGTACGCTGTCCTGTTTCATAAACTCACAATTCAACAGAACGGTACGCTGTCCTGCTTCATAAACTCACAATTCAATTCCTCAAGGGATTGATGAAGGATGCATTTTATGTGATTTAAAGCATTTTCCATGGCTGGAAAGGGCTGGAAATGAAGCTATCGCAGCAGGATACAAGATACGGTAACATTTTGTGAAGTGTGGTCCCTCGCCTAGTAGATTAAACTAAAAAAAGGTTTCGTTTTGAAGGTAAATATGTTAAATTTGTTTTTATAGATATTGTTATTTTTTTAATTTGACAATTTAAGCAATTATTAAGACTGTCTTAAACTAAATTCTTAATTTTAAAACTACTTAAATCACCAAAATTGAAAATTGAATAGCCAAAATTGCTATTTAATCACTAATTATTGTGCCAAATTCCAGCGGGTAACACTTATACTGCTCAGTCAGCCGCCAACGTTGAGGACCAAAATTCAGACGCTGACACTAACAAAATCTAATTCAATCAGAATTTAAATAAATAGTTTTCTTAAGTATATTTAATATAAAATTTTTACAACATTTCAAAACTTAAAATTAAAATTAAAAATGAAATAAAATAAATTATCCCAAATACATTCTATATCACCATGGGGTGAAAAAAAATAAAAATATAACTCTACTTGTAAAGAAAAATGACAATATAAATTATTAATATTAATTAAAAATGACCATATAAATTAATTAATATTAAGGTCAACACAACAATGAACATCTGGTCACAAAAAAACATCATAGTCGAATATTGGTACCTACATGATGCCTACATTCCATCATGAGCATCAACTGTCATGAATTATGGATTCCAGCCCATAAAACAAATATAAAATATAGTCTATTTTATGAAATATTGGAGTCTTGTTTGACTTGGTATCATTCGTAGGGTTTACCTATTGCCCTTTGAAAGGTTGATATCTTCTGATGAAAAAAAAATCTATTTCATAAAACACTGCCGTATACAGTATATGTATATAGTATACGGTACTAAATTGGTCCTCACATAATAATATCATTTAAGTCCTGTACTGGAACAATTTCCATAGGGAATTTGGTCAAGCTCAGAGAAGCTACGGCCATAAACACTTAACAAACTATCTAATTCTCATTCTTCGCAACTAATTTAAGAAGCATAAACAATTAACTATTCCTCGATAGGCACATGATCAACCAGAATTTTGAATATCTGGTCCTTTACTTCTTTGTCAGAAATGGAGAAGCCGTCTCCGTATTTGTAGACGAATTGAAGGCCTCGTGCTACATTGAAAGTGAACTTCTTGCAACAAAACGGTACACTGTCCTGCTTCATAAACTCCCTATTCATTTCCTCAAGGGAAAGATGAAGGATGCCTTTTATGTGATTTAAAGCATTTTCCATTGTAGATTCTGGATTCTCTTTCATATAACACTCTATACTTGAAGCTAGCTCCCCGCGTTCCTTCTCGTCCTTTCATTGCGATATTTGAAGACAAAACGAAGAAGATGTGAGTCAGCATTTCGTATAGAACGTTATGTATCCAATCCGAATTTGTTTAAACGCCATTAAAACAAATGTAAATTTAGATCGTAAATACCTCGAAATCTCTCAAGTCGTCGATGAGTCTGCCCGTCAATTCTGAGAGTTCCTGGATCTTGGATGGAGAATGTATTTGCTCCAGAATGTTATTTGGGAGAAGCTCCCCCAACAAGAGAAGCGGATTCAAATTGATAATACACATCCCTGAGCTAGACAGGCCATTCTTCATGTACTCATTAAACGTGGGGATATGTCCAGTTGCTATCCATTCCGCTTCTTGCAGATAAGACTCAACATATCGCTTCCACTAAGCACGCAACCGGTAAAACTACATTAATGCTCAATGTATCCATCTTTCAAATAAAAAAATCTCTCGAAAGGCTTTATATTAATATATATATATATAATTTCAAATAAGAAATCTAAAAACCTTATCAAATATAAATTGATTTTGTTAAAAATTCTGTAAATTTGTTCGCTGAACCAATTAAACTAATCTCTGTATATCTTCCAAAACACATACACAATTTTTTAATATCGCTGTCATATCCCGCCCTTGCTTTTTTACGATTTCAACAGCCAATTCATTCGCTGTATTGAAGAAGAACTGCAATGCAATCTTTATGTTGTCTGGAAGGTCATATATCAACGAAATATCCCATCTGAAAATTACACAAACAGCATTTATAACATTAAAAGTCTTCAAGGTATATATATATATATATATTGGCAATTTGCACAGAATATTTATAAATTGAATTCACCTTCTCACTGCCTCTGTGATGGTTTTGAGTTCGTCCAATGTTCCGTGAGTATCATAGAGGTCATCTAGAACAGTTGCCATGATAGCTGTTTTTGCAAAGGCAATTCTGCTTTGAGAAAATTGGGGCTCGAAAATGCATGTAACCGCCCAAGAGTAATATTCCACGTGACGCTTCCGATAGAAATTCAGCTCCGCTATTTCTGTCTGCCTCCACCACCTAAGCAAGACACGAAACGATGTGTGAAGATATATTAGAAGAAACGAAACGGAGAACTCTTAAAAACGCTTTATGCAATGTGTGGAAACAGTTAGCATCGATCACTACCTTGTGATAAACTGTATCTCTTTCTGATGTATGGATTGCAGGATATTGAAGTCCAGTTTTGCTAATTCCAAAATTCTTTGGTTGATTTTCGATCTGAAAAATAAGGAGACACGAAGGTTATAACAATTCCTGATGCTCGAAATATAGAAAATCAAATATACTAACAAATGCAAGTATGTAATTACTTGAGCAACGAATGGTTTTGTGCATAGATTTCAATAAAGCTCCTTGCTTCCCATCTGGGCACACTGCAATGCCATGGAAACTCCAATGCATACTTTACCTATACATCACTCATCCAATCAGATGGTTTCTTTATAGCATCTACAACACTTATCAAATCAAATCAAAATGTCTCTTTATTTTGGGTAAGAGCTTGAAAAAGTGTCGAGTGTTCACCTATACAAAACTTATCCAATCAAAACCCAAATCCTTTTTTATTTTCCTCCTAAGAACTTGAAAAAGTGTTTAGTGTTTACCTCTCTCAAAAGGCTTTGATCCACGTCCGTCACATCCCCTCGTCCAGCTAAGACTTGGTTTAGATATTCTCTTGTGAATGCCTTCGCCTCTTCCATCACTTTTTCTCCGGGAAACGAAATCTCTGAAGCTCGAAGTAACGACAACATGCTTCTCACTCGCTTATCTCCACTCAAATTGCAGAAGAACTTCCCGTCTTCATCCTTGAAATTCTCCAACACTCCTGTTTGAAAGCTTAGCGATTTAAGTATGGAAATTTTCCAACTTCAAAGATACATAGCTTCATCTAAAAGTCTCTGCTATCACATAATTAACTAAACACCCGAAAAAATTGATGTTCACTTAGTAACTAACTTAACATAAAAAAAAATACAATTGATAAACTACTAATTTCAAATATTGTAACACATTTGTTCATACTAAACACCCGAAAAAATTGATTTTCACTTAGTAACTAACTTAACATAAAAAAAAAAAAATACAATTGAAACTACTGACTTCAAATATTATAACACATTTGTTCATAGTTTAATATTTTTTTTAGATATTCAATAAGTGCATTCACATTACTGCTAACATCTTCAATAAAATAATTCATGTTCGAATCTCACACAGAATTAACAAAATCAAATAAAAAACCAATTGTAGTTTATAACACCTGAGGATACGTTATATCGATGCAGACGGAGAGCGCGAAATCCTAAAGCTGTAGCGTTCAGATCTTTTTTGAGGGAATCTCTTGATCCCACGCCGATGCCTCTTTCGTTCCAACATCTGCTCATGAGCTCATCAGTCAGCTTCTAATGAACCAATAGAAAACAGCACCCCCAAAAATAAAGGAAAATGTACAGAGAGATATATGCAAAAGCTAAATTGAATTAAATCATGGGTCTAGAAACGCGTAACCTGTAAACGTAATCGAGAGCAGCTGTTTTAATTTGGTGTTGAAAATGTCGATCAATTCCAAGGCATTCCAATGTGTCAACGATCTCAAGACGTTTGATTAGATCATCCTGATTGCTATCTGCAGCTTCCATTTCACTGAGAAGCAAATGCTTGATCTCCTCGATAAGTTTTTCATGGCGTTCATAATATGCAGGTGCCTGATCACAGTGCAGTGCAATTCAATAAAATATGTAAAATGCTGAAAACTAAAAACAAAGAAAGAGAGGGATAGTCGAGTGATACCCCATAGGGAGAATTGAGGGAATTGATGACATGGTCGTCCCAGACATTTCCGTGATGATTGGCAGTGCGTCGAGGGATGGAAGATTCATTGTTCAAATTGGTGGAAGCTGCATACTCGCAATTGCCAGCCATAACTTGAGCTCTCTATCTGTTTATGATCAATCTACTCTCTGCGATGCGATTTCTGTGATAGAATGGGCACAAGCGGTTTGCCTATATATATACGCCTAGATTGCCATTACTGATAAGTCTAATAGATGAGATGCATTGTCAACATTTGTACTATATTGTATGGTGATTAAAATATTGTATGGTGATTAAAATGTTACAGGGGAAGCTGTGTTTTGTGTTTTTAGGAGAGGGCTAAGGACAGAGCGGCACGGACTCTTAAAGAGTTTGTCAGAGGGTGTGCAGTAGGTACGATTAATTGTTAAAATTTTAGATGAGGGTGTGCAGTAGGTACGATTAATTGTTAAAACGTTACATCTAAGGGTGGACATTTAATCAAATACATCTGACGGTGGGCATAAGTGCTGCAGACCCTCAGACAGACTGTTTAAGAGCCTGCAGCTCTGTGCTTAGCCTTGGCCTTGTTTTTCCACAGAAATTTGGTTTGGTATTGTAATTTTAGAGTTGATAATGTGGGACATTAAAGACAAAGATAAGAATAATTTAAAGCTGAATTTATTTTTAGTATGTTTTTAAGTTTCTAATTTTATTGTAATTTTAGAGTTGATAATGTGGGTGTGCAGTAGGTACGATTAATTGTTAAAGAGTTACATCTAAGGGTGGACATTTAATCAAATACATCTGACTGTGGGCATAAGTGCTGCAGACCCTCTGACAGACTGTTTAAGAGCCTGCAGCTCTGTGCTTAGCCTTGGCCTTGTTTTTCCATAGAAATTTGGTTTGGTATTGTAATTTTAGAGTTGATAATGTGGGACATTAAAGACAAAAATAAGAATAATTTAAAGCTGAATTTATTTTCAGTATGTTTTTAAGTTTCTAATTTTATTGTAATTTTAGAGTTGATAATGTGGGACATTAAAGACAAAGATAGGAATAATTTAAAGCTGAATTTATTTTCAGTATGCATTTTATGTTTCTAATTTTATTGTAATTTTAGAGTTGATAATGTGGGACATTAAAGACAAAGATAGGAATAATTTAAAGCTGAATTTATTTTCAGTATGCCTTTTATGTTTTTAATTCGTTATAATTTAACTAACCTAATAATAAGTTATTTTGAATATACTAACTTTTTTTTTATCCTTTTAAATTTTTTCCAAGGTTTTTAATTGCTCATTTTTATGAATTTTTTCCAATCTTTTCAATTTGTATTTTTATTATTATTACTACTATTATGAATTTTAGATGTACCAACTTTTCTACTTATTTTAAATGTGTTTACTTTTAATTTGTATTTTATTGTTATGAATTTTAGATCTACCAACTTTTTTACATATTTTAAATGTGTTAACTTTTATTATATTTTTATATTGTTACCTAATATTTATATTTAATATCTTAATTTTAATATTATAATTTTTTATTCATAATTAATTTTTTAAATTTTTATTATTTATTAAATTTTTTAAATTGTTCCAAATTTGTCACTTGATATCATATTTTTTTCAATATGCTTGAATGATTATTTTTCCATCTTTTTGATTGGTCAACTTAACTAAAAATTAAAAACACATTTTTTTATTTTTTTCAAATTATAAAATTATAAAATAAGAAATATTCTATATGAATTTATGATATATAATGCAGTGTGTATTTATATATAATACTATGATTATATTAAAGTTATTTTTAAAATCTCGTTGTTAAATCAATTTTTAATATATTAATTGATTTAAAAAAAATCATATTTACACTTAATATTGTAGATATTTATGTTTTTCATAATATTTCTTAAATTATATTCTAAATATGTTTGTAAGTTTTGAATTATTATTATTATTTTCTTTTTTATTTTAATCTACAAGTAAATTGATTAGAAATTATGTAATATCCAAATAAAGTGAGTCATCAATATCTATATCACAATCTACAAGTTATAAACATGTATTTCTATGATATCACATCCGTTTCATTGATTACTCCCAACCAATGAAGCAAAAATACTATCCAAATTTGAAAATATCTATATAAATTTTAATCCATTAAACTCTAAAACCATTTGAATTCATGCATGCATAAAATAATTGAGTGAAAATAAGTATGCATATATCAATTTAAAGAAAGGATTCAATTTCCTTTAATTTCATTCATAATGATACACTAAACTTAATTAAAAGTTATATAAACAAAGATTTAAGAGTAAAGATTGAACATTTATCTTTGCACAAAGATGGTCCAAGATATCACATATAATGTAAGAAATACCCTAAGAAAAAACAATTTAGTACATGGACTTTATCATTCTAGAGTTACCTTAAGAAAAAACATCCTAAAATACCTTCATCACATAATACGGGTGACATTTGGTAACATCCACATAATGTGCTTAGCCTTGGTCTTGTTTTTCCACATAAATTTGGTTTGGTATTGTAATTTTAGAGTTGATAATGTGGGACATTAAAGACAAAGATAAGAATAATTTAAAGCTGAATTTATTTTCAGTATGTTTTTAAGTTTTTAATTTTATTGTAATTTTAGAGTTGATAATGTGGGACATTAAAGACAAAGATAGGAATAATTTAAAGCTGAATTTATTTTTAGTATACATTTTATGTTTCTAATTTTATTGTAATTTTAGAGTTGATAATGTGGGACATTAAAGACAAAGATCTAGGAATAATTAGTATATTCAAAATAACTTATTATTATATTTGTTAAATTATAACAAATTAGAAACATAAAAGGCATATTGAAAATAAATTTAGCTTTAAATTATTCCTATCTTTGTCTTTAATGTCCCACATTATCAACTCTAAAATTACAATAAAATTAGAAACATAAAATGCATACTGAAAATAAATTCAGCTTTAAATTATTCCTATCTTTGTCTTTAATGTCCCACATTATCAACTCTAAAATTACAATAAAATTAGAAACTTAAAAACATACTGAAAATACATCTAAAGACAAAGACATTAAAGAGTTTGTCAGAGGCTGTGCAGTAGGTACGATTAATTGTTAAATGTTACATCTAAGGGTGGACATTTAATCAAATTGGTTTGGTATTGTAATTTTAGAGTTGATAATGTGGGACATTAAAGACAAAGATAAGAATAATTTAAAGCTGAATTTATTTTCAGTATGTTTTTAAGTTTCTAATTTTATTGTAATTTTAGAGTTGATAATGTGGGACATTAAAGACAAAGATAGGAATAATTTAAAGCTGAATTTATTTTCAATATGCATTTTATGTTTCTAATTTTATTGTAATTTTAGAGTTGATAATGTGGACATTAAAGACAAAGATAGAAATAATTTAAAGCTGAATTTATTTTCAGTATGCCTTTTATGTTTCTAATTTGTTATAATTTAACTAACCTAATAATAAGTTATTTTGAATATACTAACTTTTTTTTCATCATTTTAAATTTTTTCCAAGGTTTTTAATTGCTCATTTTTTATGAATTTTTTCCAATGTTTTCAATTTGTATTTTTATTTATTATTATTATTATTATTATGAATTTTAGATGTACCAACTTTTCTACTTATTTTAAATGTGTTTACTTTTAATTTGTATTTTATTGTTATGAATTTTAGATCTACCAATTTTTTTTTTACATATTTTAAATGTGTTAACTTTTATTATATTTTTATATTGTTACCTAATATTTATATTTAATATCTTAATTTTAATATCATAATTTTTTTAGTCATAATTAATTTTTTAAATTTTTATTATTTATTAAATTTTTTAAATTGTTCCAAATTTGTCACTTGATATCATATTATTTTTTAATATGCTTGAATGATTATTTTTCCATCTTTTTGATTGGTCAACTTAACTAAAAATTAAAAACACATTTTATTTTTTTATTTTTTTCAAATTATAAAATTATAAAATATTCTATATTCTATATGAATTTATGATATATAATACAGTGTGTATTTATATATAATACTATGATTATATTAAAGTTATTTTTAAAATCTGGTTGTTAAATCAAATTTTAATATATTAATTGATTTAAAAAAATCAGATTTTCACTTAATATTGTAGATATTTATGTTTTTCATAATATTTCTTAAATTATATTCTAAATATGCTTGTAAGTTTTGAATTATTATTATTATTTTCTTTTTTATTTTAAACTACAAGTAAATTGATTAGAAATTATGTAATATCCAAATAAAGTGAGTCATCAATATCTATATCACAATCTACAAGTTATAAACATATATTTCTATGATATCACATCCGTTTCATTGATTACTCCCAACCCATGAAGAAAAAATACTATCCAAATTTGAAAATATCTATATCAATTTTAATCCATTAAACTCTAAAACCATTTGAATTCATGCATGCATAAAATAATTGAGTGAAAATAAGTATGCATATATCAATTTAAAGAAAGGATTCAATTTCCTTTAATTTCATTCATAATGATACACTAAACTTAATTAGAAGTTATATAAACAAAGATTTAAGAGTAAAGATTGAACATTTATCTTTGCACAAAGATGGTCCAAGATATCACATATAATGTAAGAAATACCCTAAAAAAAAACAATTTAGTACATGGACTTTATCACTCTAGAGTTACCTTAAGAAAAAACATCCTAAAATACCTTCATCACATAATATGGGTGACATTTCATAACATCCACATGAATCAAACTTAGTAAGTCAACATGTTAAAACGCAGCATTTAAATAACCATACAAGTACCAATTTTACATAGTATAAATGCTAAATGAAATCGTATGCATTTCATACCAAAACATTACAGTCTTCACATAAAATCCAACGCGTAGTGTATTTACAAAGTGAGGCATGAAATCCCCTTTTACAAACAGTCAAGTTAATATAATGTAAATGGCAAGCGGTGAGCTATGGCACCATTACAAGTAATGGTGCGGCCACGACTCAAATGCCAAATCTATCAACGAGAGCCAATGAACCCAAAGCAAGCTACATCATAAACCCCAAAGGAAGAGTCAACATTTGCCACATGAAACCCCAACCCTGTAAAGAATCCCAACTCAGAAATGCCCAGAACAAGAGGATGCAAGTGAATCTTGCTAGCAGGATTACCATGGTCGTGAAGAAGCAATCCCAAATCGACAGCGTAGCCCTGTGCAAACCCCGGAGTGCCTTCATTTCCACTTGCAAAAAATTCCATGATGGCGTGAGAAGCATGACCATGCCATGGAGAAAACAACGAAGCAATGCATTTTAGCCAGAGTTGGTCTAGCTTACCTGCGAAACGATGGAGGTTGCCTCCCTTCTCCAACTGCACAGAGGCCACACCAAACCACAATCCAAAACCACATAATGCAAATAGTGAATTCCAAACCCTTTGCTAAGCATTTTCACCTACCCCGATGGCATTAATGGCACCGGTTGGTGTCCATTAACGCATCCATAAACCCTCACCATAAGCTTGTGAATCAACGTTATACCATATACCAACCAAGACATATGTTTAAACCCTTTAACCTATAGTTTCGCCACCTTCATATGTTAGCACAGGCTTAGTGCTAATGACATGGTATTTACACCATAGGCTCCCCACCTTATGGTATGGGCAGATCTTAACACTATGATATAGTGTTTACAATGTTTTCCCTTAGCATTGTTACATGCCCTTTTTGTTAGTTCTTATAGGTAGAGTTTGTGCATAAGTCGTAGTCTATGTTTGTAGTATTTAGGAATCATGGAAAACATAGTATGCCATGATGCCCTCGCTAGGAATAACAAGCGTAAGTTTACAAACTCGTAACCAAGGCAAACCTACAAAATAGAAACAAGCGAAAAGTAATAAATAAACCAAGAGATAGATAATTCGGGACAGGATTGAATTCGACATGCCAAAGACTCTGGATACTGCACTACACAGGGCTTGACTCTATTATGAGCATGGGTAGTTACGGCAAGAAAACCAGAACCGAAACAGAGAAAAGTCTAGAAACTTTTCTGATAACCGCAAGCCTGGATCAAACCCGCAACCTTATAGAAAGAAAAATAACAACTTTCAAGTGAACAAGAACTTCAACAAAACTAGTACGAAGCCTTATGTGCTAGCTCCTAATGGTAATAAGAAAGTGTTAAGTGGAGCCAATGCTACCCCTTTAGCAATTAAGTGTTGGAAGTGCAATGGGACGCATTATACTCGAGATTGTAAGAACAAGAACAATGGAGTCTTGCATAACCTACAAGAAGAACCTATTGTTGAGGATATAGCGAGAACCCCATGAATCTATGCAGCATTAGATGGCCGACAGGTGAACCATCAAGCTACGATGGTCGAGATCGAAGGTAAGATCTTGAAAACCTCTGTTAAAATACTTATTGATCCCAGTGCTTGCCGGAGCTATGTTGCACCTAAGATTGTTGATTTACGCAAGTTAGGCAAAGTAAAGCATGTTAAACCTTGGCTGGTACAATTAGCCACCAGTACAAAATGGAAGGTTTCGAAAATTGTTAAAGAATGCTGAGTAAACCTGAATGGTTTCCTTACTAAGGTAAACCTGAACATCCTACCTTTAGGATTGTACAATATTCTTATCAGTATGGACTAGTTGGAATAGCACCATGTCATGCTTGATTGTCTACACAAGTCTATCTTGTGTACTGATAGCCAAGGGAACGAAGTGAAGGTTCAAGGCATCCCAAAGAAAGTTTCTGTAAGACAAATCTCTACCTTACAAGAAAAGAAGTGTGTTAGGAAGGGCTGCAAGTTATTTGCAATGAAAATCCGAGACGTAGAGTCTGATAGAGAACAACACATAGAAGACTTCCCCATTCCTAAATAATTCAAGGACGTGTTTCCCAAGGAAATCCCTGGATTACCTCCGAAACGAGACCTAGACTTTTCCATCGAACTGACCCCAGGATTAGTTCCGGCCTCCAAAGCCCCTTACCGCATGAGTGCACCCGAATTGGTGGAACTCAAACTGCAGTTGCAGGAGTTGATAGAGAAAGGGTACATCTGACCCAGTGTGTCCCCTTAGGGAGCACCGATTTTGTTCGTAAAGAAGAAGGACGGTACAATGCGGATGTGCATTGATTACTGTCAATTGAACAAAATGACTATAAAGAACCGTTACTCGCTCCCTAGAATCGATGATTTGTTCGACCAGGTGGGAGGAGCCAAAATATTTTCGAAGATTGACCTGCGATCTGGGTACCATCAGGTACGCATTTGAGATGAAGATATTCCCAAGACTGCCTTTTGTACGAGGTATGGGAACTACGAGTTTGTAGTGATGCCGTTTGGGTTGACCAATGCACCCGCAAACTTTATGTGTATGATGAACAACATATTCAGTAAATATCTGGATAAGTTTGTACTAGTCTTTATTGACGACATTCTGGTTTGTTCCAAGGATAAAGAGGAACATGAAGAACACCTTCGCATAGTACTTCGAGTGTTGAGATAACACCAGCTCTACGCTATGTTTAGTAAATGTGATTTTTACAAACCACAAATACAGTACCTGGGGCACATCATATCTGAGGCAGGAATAGCTGTGGACCCGAAAAATATTCGAGCCATAAAGGATTGGCCTACCCCGACTAGTTTCACTGACATTGGGTCCTTTTTGGGTTTAGCCAGGTATTATTGAAATTTCATTGAGAACTTCTCGAGAATCGCTTTCCCCATGAAAGCTTTGCAGAAGAAAACGAACAAGTTCTTATGGACTGACAAGTGTGAAGAATTTTTTCAAAATCTTAAGCAACTTTTGATGACCGCATCAGTGTTGCGGATTGCAGATCCTGATGGGAATTTCATGGTATGCACAGATGCAAGAAAAGAAGGAATTGGAGGAGTCCTCTTGCAAAACGATCATGCGATCTGTTATGAATCATAAAAATTAAAAGAGAATGAGCAGAATTATCCCATGCACGATCTTGAGCTAGTGGCCATTATCCACGCTCTAAAGATGTAGAGGGACTACCTCATGGGAAGGAAGTTCCTTCTAAAGACTGACAATACGAGTCTAAAGTATTTATTCGATCAACCTGATCTGAATGCGAGGCAAGCCAGATGGTTGGATTTCCTGAGTGAGTATCACTTTGAACTAAAGCATATTAAGCGCAAAGAGAACAAAGTTGCTGATGCTTTGAGTCAACGAACTCATATGATATATGAGGTGACCCTGAGTCAAACTGATGCAGATTTGCATGAGAATATTAGAACGGCCAACAAGGTTGACCCGTTCTATGTGGAAATCCTCAAGAAGGTCCAAGAGGATCAGTTATTTCAACAACAGAAGGAATACAAGGTGGATGACTCCGGACTACTATGGTCCAAGGATAGATTGTATGTTCCAGATGGAGGGGACATTCGGTCCAACATCCTCACAAAATTTCATAGGGCACCCTAATTGGGGAACCCGGGATATCAAGAGATGATATCTACCGTCAAGAGACACTTTTCTAGCCTAAGTTAAAGGCCGACATAGCAATGTTTATTGCGAAATGTCAGGAATGCCAGCTAGTTAAAGTTGAGCACCAGCATCCTTTAGGATTGCTACAGCCATTTCCCATTCCGGAATGGAAGTGGGAGGTTATCAATATGGATTTTATTACTAGCTTACTGAAAATCAAGAAGCAAAATGATTCCATCTTCGTAGTCATTGACAAGCTGTCAAAGGCAGCACACTTCTTCCCCGTAAAATAGACCTACAAGGCCATGAACATTTTCGATATATTCCTAAAAGAGATATTTAGATTGCATGGGATACCCAAAGCAATTATCTCAGATCAAGATGTTAAGTTTACAGGAAACTTTTGGAGATCTTTATTCTTTGGATTAGAGACGCAACTGAACTTGAGCATTGCTTATCACCTGCAGATGGACGGGCAGATTGAAAGAGTAAACCAAATTGTTGAAGATATGTTTTGAATGTATGTCATGAACAACCCCACCAAGTGGGAGGATTATCTGCACCTTGCAGAGTTTGCATATAACAACGGGTCTCAGGCTTCCGCCAAGATGAGTCCTTTCGAGGTACTCTATGGACGAAAGTGTAGGACCCCAGTTACTTGGGACAGTCCAGTGGATCGGCTCATGGTAGGGCCTGAACTATTATTGGATTTGGAACAGTTAGTTACCAAGGTCCAGGGAAACCTTAAAGAGGCACAAGATCGTCAGAAAATTTATGTGGATAAGAAAAGAAAAGATAAAGACTATCAAGTAGGTGAGCATCTCTAATTCAAAGTGAAAACAAAATGAAGCTCATTGAGCTTGGGTAGGTGTGGTAATTTAGCACCTAGATTTTGTGGGCCTTTTCAAATTCTTGCCAAGAAAGGACCAGTGGCTTATGAACTAGCATTACCTACGCACGTAAGAGTTCATAATGTTTTCCATGCACCTGTATTAAAGAAATATGTTTATGACACTAAGCATGTCATTGATTGCTCATTATTACAGGTGGAACCTGAGGGGGGATTTTCCCCTGAGCCTTTGCATATATTGGACAAGAGATAAGTGCAGCTTCGGAAGCGCACTGTAGTTCAATTAAAAGTGCAGTGGAAGCACTTTGAGGTAGATGAGGCCACCTGGGAGAATGAGGCTACCATGAGAAAGGCTTACCTTGCCTTGTTTCATGATATCATTCAGAGTCCCTAGAACACCAGGGATGGTGTTGTACTAAGCGGGGAGGGATGTAATATCCTGAATTTTGGACCTACCATTTATAGGCATGATCCTATTGATCATTATGATTATATTGATGTTTTATTGTGGTTTTATTTTATATTGGGTCGAAGAACCCACTACATATGAACATGATGATTGTTTTGTATATTGGGCGTAAGCCAATTGTTGATGATATATATGTATATATATGTTGGTTGTGTTGGGCGTGGACCTTGAAGCACATGATTGATGAAATGTTTTGTGTTGGCGTGGACCCTGAAGCACATGATTGATGAGATGTTTTGTGTTGAGCGAGAGGCTCTAGAGCACATGAGTACTTACCTTTGTGTTGAGCATAAATCTCTGGAACATATGAAAATATAATTAGAAATGTTGGGCGTAAGCTCTAGAGCATTCCCTGTTGATGTTGAGCATAAGATCTGGAGCATCGGGTCCTTGGCCATTGTATCCCTAGGTGTATCATACAAGTACATTCTAGCATTTAGTGTTGAGCGAGAGCTTTGGAGTTGCACTATGTTTGTAACTCCCTGTTATAAGCATGGAGTATGGGCTCTGGTAAGCGCTAGGGGTTACTGAAAAGATTAAAATAACCTTCAAGTGAAAATGACTCGAGAATAATATTGATCTCATCATACTTATTTTTAAGTGATTAAATGAAATTTCCAATTTCTGTATTTCTCATCAAGTATTGAAGAACTATCACGTTATACGAGGGAAATCCAACATGCAAGGATGTTTAGAGTTGCCTAGCCTAGTAGACTCGAGCCATCTATCTACTTGATCTTCATAAAGAAGTGTCATTAAGTCTAGGGATCATGATACATGATGCTCGAAGACAAGTGTTAACAAGTATTTTAATACTATGTAGTTTATACATAGTATGTATAAAGAATTAATTATGATTAATTATATAATTGAATAAAGAAAGAAGAGAAGCTCCACCAATTATTATTTATTATTAAAGGATTAATAAATAGTGAAATATCTATGAAAGACTAACTAGAAACTAGTTAAAAGTTCATAGGTTAAGAATTGAAAATCACCCCAGTAAATTAAAAAGGGTTAAATCAAGAAATCAAGGATTTCTTGATTTAAGTGTCCCTTTGACTACAAAAGTCTATCTATAAAAACTTGAGCCAAGCAAAGGCTTAGGGGTCTAATTTTTATCTTGGAGGATTATTATTCTGTGTGTTTTTGGCTCTCAAGTATTTTCCTAGAGAACTTTCTCCTGCAAGGAAAAGAGGACTGATTCAGAACTAAATACCAGTTAGGAAACCCTAACTTAGGAGTTCTAAGTTACTTGCATGTTGGAGTCCAGCTCGCGGGGATCTAGATTAGAATGAGGAACAGTTTCGAGCATGGCTGGGAGGAAGGTGTATCCATTGACAAAGCTTCAAATTCAGGTATGAAACCCTTGAAGGCCTATTCCATTTCTTTCCTAACGATTCATTACTGTTTATGTTAAGTAATGGCTGCAATGTAATTTCTAAACCCTAATGGTTAAGTTTTATGGTTAACCATTCTAATTTTATTGTAATTTTAGAGTTGATAATGTGGGACATTAAAGACAAAGATAGGAATAATTTAAAACTGAATTTATTTTCAGTATCCTTTTTATGTTTCTAATTTTAGAGTTGATAATGTGGGACATTAAAGACAAAGATAGGAATAATTTGAAGCTGAATTTATTTTCAGTGTGCCTTTTATGTTTCTAATTTGTTATAATTTAACTAACCTAATAAAAAGTTATTTTGAATATACTAACTTTTTTTTCATCCTTTTAAATTTTTTCCAAGGTTTTTAATTGCTCATTTTTTATGAATTTTTTTCAATCTTTTCAATTTGTATTTTTATTTATTATTACTATTATTATGAATTTTAGATGTACCAACTTTTCTACTTATTTTAAATGTGTTTACTTTTAATTTGTATTTTAATAGTTATGAATTTTAGATCTACCAACTTTTTTACATATTTTAAATGTGTTAACTTTTATTATATTTTTATATTGTTACCTAATATTTATATTTAATATCTTAATTTTAATATCATAATTTTTTTGTTCATGATTAATTTATGAAATTTTTTAAATTGTTCCAAATTTGTCACTTGATATCATATTTTTCTTAATATGCTTGAATGATTATTTTTCCATCTTTTTGATTGGTCAACTTAACTAAAAATTAAAAACTCATTTTTTTATTTTTTTTTAAATTATAAAATTATAAAATAAGAAATATTTTATATGAATTTATGATATATAATGCAGTGTGTATTTATATATAATACTATGATTATATTAAAGTTATTTTTAAAATCCAGTTGTTAAATCAATTTTTAATATATTAATTGGTTTTAAAAAAATCATATTTTCACTATTTATGTTTTTCATAACATTTCTAATATTTCTTATATTATATTCTAAATATGCTTGTAAGTTTTGAATTATTATTATTATTATTTTCTTTTTTATTTTAATCTACAAGTAAACTGATTAGAAATTATGTAATATCCAAATAAAGTGAGTCATCAATATCTATATCACTATCTACAAGTTATAAACATATATTTCTATGATATCACATCCCTTTTATTGATTACTCCCAACCCATGAAGCAAAAATACTATCCAAATTTGAAAATATCTATATAAATTTTAATCCATTAAACTCTAAAACCATTTGAATTCATGCATGCATAAAATAATTGAGTGAAAATAAGTATGCATATATCAATTTAAAGAAAGGATTCAATTTCCTTTAATTTCATTCATAATGATACACTAAACTTAATTAGAAGTTATATAAACAAAGATTTAAGAGTAAAGATTGAACATTTTTCTTTGCACAAAGATGGTCCAAGATATCACATATGATGTAAGAAATACACTAAAAAAAACAATTTAGTACATGGACTTTATCACTCTAGAGTTACCTTTAGAAAAAACATCCTAAAACACCTTCATCACATAATATGGGTGACATTTGGTAACATCCACATGAATCAAACTTAGTAAGTCAACATGTTAAAACACGGCATTTAAATAACCATACAAGCCCCAATTTTACATAGTATAAACACTGAATGAAATCGTATGCATTTCATACCAAAACATTACAGTCTTCACATAAAATCCAACGTGTAGTGTATTTACACAGTGAGGCACGAAATTCCCTTTTACAAACAGTCAAGTTAATATAATGTAAATGGCAAGCTGTGAGCTATGGCACCATTACAAGCAATGGTGCAGCCACGGCTCAAATGCCAAATCTATCAACGAGAGCCAATGAACCCAGAGCAAGCTACATCATAAACCCCAAAGGAAGAATCAACATTTGCCACATGAAACCCCAAACCTGTAAAGAATCCCAACTCAGAAATTCCCAGAACAAGAGGATGCAAGTGAATCTTGCTAGCAGGCTTACCATGGCCATGAAGAAGCAATCCCAAATCGACAGCGTAGCCCTATGCAAACTCTGGAGCGCCTTCGTTTCCACCTGCAAACAATTCCATGATGGCATGAGAAGCATGACCATGCCTTGGAGAAAACAACGAAGCAATGCATTTTACCCAGAGTTGGTCTAGCTTACCTGTGAAACGATGGAGGTCGCCTCCCTTCTCCAACTGCACAGAGGCCACACCAAACCACAAGCCAAAACCACATAATGCAAACAGGGAATTCCAAAACGCTTTGCCAAGCATTTTCACCGACCCCGATGGCATTAATGGCACCAACTAGTGTCCATTAACACATCCATAAACCCTCACCATAAGCTTGTGAATCGACGTTATACCATATATCAACCAAGACATATGTTTAAACCCTTTAACCTATAGTTTCACCACCTTCATATGTTAGCATAGGCTTAGTGCTAATGACATGGTATTTACACCATAGTCTCCCCACCTTATGGTATGAGCAGATATTAACACTATGATATAGTGTTTACAATGTTTTCCCTTAGCATTGTTACATGCCCTTTTTGTTAGCTCTTATAGGTAGAGTTTGTGCATAAGTCGCAGTCTAGGTTTGTAGTATTTAGGAATCATGGAAAACGTAGTATGTCATGATGCCCTCGCTAGGAATAACAAGCGTAAGTTTACAAACTCGTAACCAAGGCAAACCTACAAAATAGAAACAAGAGAAAAGTAATAAACAAACCAAGAGATAGATAAGTTATAATGGTAAGGACAGTAGGTAAATTCAGAGCGTTTAGATAATTAACTAAGAAACATAATTAACAAACATAGTGCTTACCTGATTCATAAAAACAGAGCAGTAATAAAGTGCAAGGTGGAACTGGAAATATAACTAGGAACTGAATTGCGTCAAGTAACCAATAATCCCGATGTTGCAAGAGTAACCTGTGAATCAATAAATAAGGTGCCTTAGTTCATACGAACTACGTAAGCCTGCATAATGAATAAGGACCTTACCTCTCAGGTCGTCATGGGAGAACAAGTCCCGCCACTCCATCACTTTGTTCTCATCAACAAAGTTAAGTTAGTTTTTATTAAATAAA
Organism: Pseudotsuga menziesii; assembly: GCA_001517045.1. Lineage (NCBI taxonomy): Eukaryota > Viridiplantae > Streptophyta > Pinopsida > Pinales > Pinaceae > Pseudotsuga > Pseudotsuga menziesii. Next base: position 63,613 of record LPNX010029717.1, read on the forward strand.
CAAAGTACACATGTGCAGGAGGAAAATAATGATCTATACAACTCATTAATTCACCGACAGTAATAACTAAGATATATCAATAGTTTAAATAACAAAATTAAGACATAAAAAGTAAACGAACTAATAGTCACTGAATGGATAAGAGATTAACAAGACATTGGGCGGATTTCAAAGAGATCAAAAGTATAAGTAGCACCTTTGTTTCCACACGAGTAATAATGATCCCTTTTGGGTAGTTTTCACTAGCCTATAATTTTTTTTTTCAATTTTTGGGGACATTACAAGTGGTATCAGAGCCTAGTTTCCATACTAAGAGACTTATGGGAGCACCAGACATTCACGCAGAGAATAAAAAGTATGATAAGTAATTTTTGTTGCTAACATAAATTTTTGCTCTATTAAATTTTTTTGTGTTTCAGGAAATCTTTTAACAGCGTTGTTCAAATTATGAATATTGAGGAAGAAAACAACCGCCAGGAAGAAATGACCACCCCCACTCCGGAAGTGAACTTGGTGGTCGAGCTAAATTCTGATGTGCTAAAAACTCTGCACAATATCCAAGCTGAATTGAAAAGTTTCAGAGAAGACAGTCTAAATGAAAGAAAGGAGCAGCAAGCTATAAATGAAGCATTACTGCGTAATATGATGGGAGGGACCCCGTAAGGTAAACCTACCCAGTCCACCAACATATCCAAAAGAGAACAGTACCATGAGTGGGCCAGCAGCCCAAGAGAAGTAGAAAAGAAGGTACACCTGAAGCAACTAAAGGAGATCATCACAGTCCTACTAGTGATGACTCACTTTCTCCATGGAGAAAGAGGCAAAGAAATGATGGCAGTCTTCAAGGGGAGTATCAAAAAATAAGAGCCCCGACCTATGAAGGTGAAGTAAATACGGGAGAAAAGGCTGAAGAATGGTTGCTGGGAATGAGTAAGTATTTCCAAGTTCATAACTATTCAAGTGTGATGCAAGCTAGGATTTGCATCTACAACCTGAATGGTAAGGAAGCAAGATGGTAGAGAGATTTAAAGCACACAAAGAAAGATGAGCTGTGAGAAATAAGATGGGAAAACTTCTGAAAGATTTTCCAAGAAAAATACATGTCAGAAAGGTTATTTGACTGCAAGGTAAAAGAGTTCCATGAACTGTGCATGGGCTCCATGACTATGGACGCATTTATAAACAGATTTCTAGATCTGCAGCATTATGTACCATATATCAAAGAAAAGAAGGTGAAGATCCAGCAGTTCCTAGGATGTTTTCCTCCCAGTTTTCGAGACAGGATTGAATTCGACATGCCAAAGACTCTGGATACTGCACTACATAAGGCCCGACTCTATTATGAGCATGGGTAGTTACGGCAAGAAAACTAGAACCAAAACAGAGAAAAGTCTAGAAACTTTTCTGATAACCGCAACCTGGATCAAACCCGCAGCCTTATAGAAAGTAAAATAACAACTTTCAAGCGAACAAGAACTTCAACAAAACTGGTATGAAGCCTTATGTACCAGCTCCTAATGGTAATAAGCAAGTGTCAAGTGGAGCCAATGATACCCCTTTAGCGATCAAGTGTTGGAAGTGCAACGGGACGCATTATGCCCGAGATTGTAAGAACAAGAACAATGGAGTCTTGCATAACCTGCAAGAAGAACCTATCGTTGAGGATATAGCAGGAACCCCATGAATCTATGCAGCATTAGATGGCCGATAGGTGAACCATCAAGCTACGATGGTCGAGATCGAAGGTAAGATCTTGAACACCTCTGTTTAAATACTTATTGATCCCGGTACTTGCCGAAGCAATGTTGCACCTAATATTGTTGATGTATGCAAGTTAGGCAAAGTAAAGCATGTTAAACCTTAGCTGGTACAGTTAGCCACTGGTACAAAATGGAAGGTTTCGAAAATTGTTAAAGAATGTGAAGTAAACCTGAATGGTTTCCTTACTAAGGTAAACCTGAACATCCTACCTTTAGGATCGTACGATATTCTTATCGGCATGGACTAGTTGGAACAGCACCATGTCATGCTTGATTGTCTACACAAGTCTATCTTGTGTACTGATAGCCAAGGGAACCAAGTGAATATTCAAGGCATCCCAAAGAAAGTTTCTATAAGACAAATGTTTGCCTTACAAGAAAAGAAGTGTGTTAGGAAGGGTTTCAAGTTATTTGCGATGAACATCCAAGACGAAGAGTCTAATAGAGAACAACGCATAGAAGACTTCCCCATTCTTAAAGAATTCAAGGATGTGTTTCCCAAGGAAATCCCCAGATTACCTCTGAAACGAGACCTAGACTTTTCCATCAAATTGACCGCAAGATTAGTTCCGGCCTCCAAAGCCTGTTATCGCATGAGTGCACCCAAATTGGTGGAACTCAAACTGCAGTTGCAGAAGTTGATAGAGAAAGGGTACATCCGACCCAGTGTGTCCCCTTGGGGAGCAACGATTTTGTTCGTAAAGAAGAAGGACGGCATGATGCGAATGTGCATTGATTCCTGTCAGTTGAACAAAATGACTATAAAGAACCGTTACCCACTCCCTAGAATCAATGATTTGTTCGACCAGGTGGGAGGAGCCAAAATCTTTTTGAAGATTGACCTGCGATCTGGGTACCATCAGGTACGGATTCAAGATGAAGATATTCCCAAGACTGCCTTTTGTACGAGGTACGAGAACTACGAGTTTGTAGTGATGCCATTTGGGTTGACCAATACACCCACAAAATTTATGTGTATGATGAACAACATATTTAGTAAATATCAGGATAAGTTTGTACTAGTCTTTATTAACGACATTCTGGTTTGTTCCAAGAATAAAGAGGAACATGAAGAACACCTTCACATAGTACTTCGAGTGTTGAGATAACACCAACTCTACGCTATGTTTAGTAAGTATGATTTTTACAAACCACAAATACAGTACCTAGGGCACATCATATCCGATGCAGGAATAGTTGTGGACCCGAAAAAGATTTGAGCCATAAAGGATTGGCCTACCCCGACTAGTTTCACTGACATTGGGTCCTTTTTGGGTTTAGCCGGGTATTGTCGAAAGTCCATTGAGAACTTCTCGAGAATCGCTTGCCCCATGACGGCTTTGCAGAAGAAAGCAACCAACTTCTTATGGATTGACAAGTGTGAAGAATATTTTCAAAAGCTTAAGTAGCTTTTGATGACTGCATCAGTGTTGCGGATTGCGGATCCCGATGGGGATTTCATGGTATGCATGGATGCAAGCAAAGAAGGACTTGGAGGAGACCTCATGCAAAACGATCATGTGATCTGTTATGAATCACGAAAATTAAAAGAGCATGAGCAGAATTATCCCACGCACGATCTTGAGCTAGCGGCCATTATCCACGCTCTGAAGATGTGGAGGGACTACCTCATGGGAAGGAAGTTCCTTCTAAAGACTGACAATATGAGTCTAAAGTATTTATTCGATCAACCCGATTTGAATGTGAGGAAAGCCAGATGGTTGGATTTCCTAAGTGAGTACCACTTTGAACTAAAGGATATAAAGGGCAAAGAGAACAAAGTTGTTGATGCTTTGAGTTGACGAACTCATATGATATATGAGGTGACCCTATGTCAAACTGACGCAGATTTGAATGAAAATATTAGAACGACCAACAAGGTTGACCCGTTCTATGTGGAAATCCTCAAGAAGGTCCAAGAGGATCGGTTGTTTCAACAACAAAAGGAATACAAGGTGGATGACTTCGGACTACTATGGTCCAAGGATAGATTGTATGTTCTAGATGGAGGGGACATTTGGTCCAGCATCCTCACAGAATTTCATAGCTCACCCTAATCGGGGAACCCGGGATATCAAAAGATGATATCTGCCGTCAAGAGACACTTTTCTTGGCCTAAGTTAAAGGCCGACATAGTAATGTTTATTGCGAAATGTCAGGAATGCCAGCTAGTTAAAGCTGAGCACTAGCATCCTTCAGGATTGCTACAGCCATTTCCCATTCCAGAATGGAAGTGGGAGGTTATTAGTATGGATTTTATTACTGGCTTACCGAAAATCAAGAAGCAAAATGATTCCATATTTGTAGTCATTGACAAGCTGTCAAAGGAAGCACACTTCTTCCTCGTAAAATAGACCTACAAGGCCGTGAACATTTTCGATATATTCCTAAAAGAGATATTTAGATTGCATGGGATACCCAAAGCAATTATCTCAGATCGAGATGTTAAGTTTACAGGAAACTTTTGGAGATCTTTATTCTTTGGGTTAGAGATGCAGTTGAACTTGAGCACTGCTTATCACGCTCAGATGGACGGGAAAACTGAAAGAGTAAACCAAATTGTTGAAGATATGCTTTGAATGTATGTCATGAAAAACCTCACCAAGTGGGAGGATTATCTGCACCTTGCAGAGTTTGCATATAACAACGGGTATCAGGATTCTGCCAAGATGAGTCCTTTCAAGGTACTCTATGGACAGACGTGTAGGACCCCAGTTACTTGGGATAGTCCGGTGGATCGGCTCATGTTAGGGCCTGACCTGTTATTGGATTTGGAACAGTTAGTTACCAAGGCCCAGGGAAACCTTAAAGAGGCACAAGATCATTAGAAAAGTTATGCAGATAAGAAAAGAAAAGATAAAGACTATCAAGTAGGTGAGCATGTCTACTTGAAAGTGAAAACAAAATGAAGCTCGTTGAGCTTGGGTAGGTGTGGTAAGTTAGCACCTAGATTTTGTGGGCCTTTTCAAATTCTGGCCAAGAAAGGACCAGTGGCTTATGAGCTAGCATTACCTGCGCACGTAAGAGTTCATAATGTTTTCCATGCACCTATATTAAAGAAATATGTTTATGACACTAAGCATGTCATTGATTGCTCATTATTACAGGTGGAACCTGAGGGGGAATTTTCCCCTAAGCCTTTGCATATATTGGACAAGAGAGAAGTGCAGCTTCGGAAGCGCACTGTAGTCTAGTTGAAAGTATAGTGGAAGCACTTTGAGGTAGATGAGGATACCTGGGAGAATGAGGCCACCATGAGAAAGGATTACCCCGCCTTATTTCATGATATCATTCAAAGTCCCTAGAACACCAGGGATGGTGTTGTACTAAGCGGGGAGGGATGTAATATCCTAAATTTTGGACCTACCATTTATAGGCATGAGCCTATTGATCATGATGATTATATTGATGTTTTATTTTATATTGGGTCGAAGAACCCACTACATATGAACATGATGATTGTTTTGTATATTGGGCGTAAGCCAATTGTTGATGATATATATGTATATATATGTTGGTTGTGTTGGGTGTGGACCCTGAAGCACATGATTGATGAAATGTTTTGTGTTGGCGTGGACCCTGAAGCACATGATTGATGAGATGTTTTGTGTTGAGCGAGAGGCTCTGGAGCACATGAGTACTTACCTTTGTGTTGAGCATAAAGCTCTGGAACATATGAAAATATAATTGGAAAAGTTGGGTGTAAGCTCTGGAGCATTCCATGTTGATGTTGAGCATAAGCTCTGGAGCATTGGATCCTTGGCCATTGTATCCCTAGGTGTATCGTACAAGTACATTCTAGCATTTAGTGTTGAGCGAGAGCTCTGGAGTTACACTATGTTTGTAATTCCCTGTTATAAGCATGGAGTATGGGCTCTGGTAAGCGCTAAGGGTTACTGAAAAGATTAAAATCATCTTCGAGTGAAATTGACTCAAGAATAATATTGATCTCATCATACTTATTTTTAAGTGATTAAATAAAATTTTGAATTTCTGTATTTCTCATCAAGTACTGAAGAACTGCCACGTTATACGAGGGAAATCCAACATGCAAGGATGTTTAGAGTTTCCTAGCCTAGTAGACCTGAGCCATCTATCTACTTGATCTTCATAAAGAAGTGTCATTAAGTCTAGGGATCATGATACATGATGGCCGAAGACAAGTGTTAACAAGTATTTTTATACTATGTATTTTATACATAGTATGTATAAAGAATTAATTATGATTAATTATATAATTAAATAAAGAAAGAATAGAAGCTCCACCAATTATTATTTATTAATAAAGGATTAATAAATAGTGAAATATCTATGAAAGACTAACTAGGAACTAGTTAAAAGTTCCTAGGTTAAGAATTGAAAATTACCCCAGTAAATTAAAAAGGGTTAAATCAAGAAATCAAGGATTTCTTGATTTAACTGTCCCTTTGACTACAAAATTCTATCTATAAAGACTGGAGCTAAGCAAGGGCTTAGGGGTCTGATTTTTTTCTTGGAGAATTATTATTCTGCCTGTTTTTGGCTCTCAAGTGTTTTCCTAGAGAAATTTCTCCTGCAAGGAAAAGAGGACTAATTCAGAACTGAATACCAGTTAGGAAACCCTACCTTAGGAGTTCTAAGTTACTTGCATGTTGGAGTCCAACTCGGGGGGATCCGAATTAGAACTAGGAACGGTTTCGGGTCAAGGTTGGGAGGAATGTGGTAGCTCCCAAGTGATTTTGTCATCAAACAGAGGTCAGATCTGCATTGAATTTTTAATGCTGGTTATTTAAGTGTGTAGGTGTAGCCATTGACAAAGCTTCAAATTCAGGTATGAAACCCTTGAAGGCCTATTCCATTTCTTTCCTAAAGATTCATTAATGTTTATGTTAAGTAATGGCTACAATGTAATTTCAAAACCCTAATGGTTAAGTTTTATGGCTAACAATCTGCTAGGGTTTGTATTTGCAATTTACTAATCATAGGTTGGAGAAATTTTATCATATGTTGCTTATGTTCAAGGTTGTATCTTCCATAAATGTTCATGTATTAACTAGGTTTTGATCTTAGTATTATGTTTTACCCTGTTCTCTGTATTTAATACTCTACTGACATATTCCATTTGTCAGTAGAGGCTTGCGTTATTTTTAAATGAAACTAGTTCAGTAGTATTTAATTAAAATATGAATTATGTTAACTAATACAAGTTTATATTTTAAACTAGATCTACGAAGAATAGAGTTCATATAATAAACAAGTTAAACAAATTATTAAAGAGCTTCTAAGGTATGCTCCACATAATCATTTAAAAACAAATTAAATAAACATAATCATAATTAACCAAATAGAGAAGGCATCGTGGCCATCCATGTGGTCCAATATCAAACCTCTATCTTATTATATAAAATATACAGTCCAAATCACTTAGTCAATAATCGCATCCATTTACATAATCAAATGTTAAATTCCACAGTCCTATTATTATAGTCATCCTTTATAAAAACATAAATTGTTTTAAAGGTCCCATTTAAATCTACACAACTGTCGCATCACATTAAACAATTAACAACTAAACCCATTTTGCCACAGAGGTCGTGACATCGAATCCTATGGATGTCCAGACTCAAGGAAAAAACATTAATAAAGCCATAAGCATTTCATATACAAATAGTAAGCAAATCGCATAACCATCTCTATATAGTCCATGCTATACATCTAAAAAATGTGGGCTGCGTTTTTAACCCATGCCATTTTCCATATAAACAACAACGCATACACTAACAGTGAGGTCGTAAACACCCTAGCTATGACCTCATCCAAGTTTCAAATCTAATCACACAATCATGCTAATAACCAAATCGAGATCGTGGGTTTGCCATAACCCTGGCCGTTATGGCCATATCTTTCCAAGTAAACAAGTTACACATTAAAATGCCATTTAAAACTATCACAGTCGTTGGGAGAGGCACATGCCATTCATGGCATGGCCTGCACCCACGCTGAGCCAATACAAAACCAAAAGTCAATACTTTGTCTAAAAACAAAGTCTCCTTTTAACGGCAACACGGAGCATACGGTGGCAAGCCAATGGGCTACGGCACCATTGCTACAATGGCGTAGCCCATGGAATAATGCCCCAAGTTGATCTATAAGCTTTCCCAACTTAAAATACAAACAAAAAAATGGGGTGTTGTGCATAATTCCAAAACCCAAACCATTATTTATACACAGAGTAAATTCCACAGGCTGAAAGCCACGAATCGAACCCAATAAGTCAACATGTTAAAACGTAGCATTTAAATAACCATACAAGTCCCAAATTTACACAATATAAACGTTGAATGAAATCGTATGCATTGCATACCATTACATTACAGCCTTCACATAAAAAATAGCGCACAGTGTATTTACACAGTGAGGCACGAAATCCCCTATTACAAACAGTCAAGTTAATATAATGTAAATGGAAAGCGTTGAGCTATGGCACCATTACAAGTAATGGTGCAGCCACGGATCAAATGCCAAATCTATCAACGAGAGCCAAAGAACCCAGAGCAAGCTACATCATAAACCTCGAAGGCAGAGTCAACATTTGCCACACGAAACCCCAACCTTGAAAAGAATCCCAACTCAGAAATGCCTAGAATGAGAGGAGGCAAGTGAATCTTGCTAGCAGGCTTACTATGGCCATGAATAAGCAATCCCAAATCGACAGCGTAGCCCTGTGCAAACCCCGGAGCACCTTCGTTTCCACCTACAAACAATTCCATGATGGCATGAGAAGCATGACCATGCCATGGAGAAAACATCGAAGCAATGCATTTTACCCAGAGCTAGTCTACCTTACCTGCGAAACTATGGAGGTCGTCTCCCTTCTGCAACTGTGCAGATGCCACACCAAACCACAAGCCAAAACCACATAATGCAAACAGCGAATGCCAAACCCTTTGCCAAGCATTTTCACCAACCTTGATGGCATTAATGGCACCAGTTGGTGGCCATTAACGCATCCATAAACCCTCACCATAATCTTGTGAATCGACTTTATATCATATACCAACCAAGACATATGTTTAAACCCTTTAACCTATAGTTTCGCCACCTTCATATATTAGCGCAGGGTTAGTGCTAATGACATGGTATTTACACCATAGTCTCCCCACCTTATGGTATGCGCAGATCTTAACACTATGATATAGTGTTTACAATGTTTTCCCTTAGAATCAAATTTTATATTGTTACATGCCCTTTTTGTTAGCTCTTATAGGTAGAGTTTGTGCATAAGTCGTAGTCAGGTTTGTAGTATTTAGGAATCATGGCAAATGTAGTATGCCCTGATTCCCTCGCTAGGAAGAACAAGCCTAAGTTTACAAACTCGTAACCAAGGAAAACCTGCAAAATAGAAACAAGAGAAAAGTAATAAATAAACCAAGAGATAGATAATTTATAATGGTAAGGATAGTAGGTAAATTCACAGCGTCTAGATAATTAACTAAGAAAGATCATTAACAAACATAGGGATTACCTGAGTCGTAAAAACGGAGCAGTAATAAAGTGCAAGGCGGAACTGGAAATATAACTAGGAGCTGAATTGCGTCAAGTAACCCATCCCGATGTTGCAAGAGTAACCTATGAATCAATAAATAAGGTGCCTTAGTTCGTACGAACTAAGTAAGCTTGCATAACGAAGAAGCCTCCTTACCTCTCAGGTTGTCATGGGAGAATGAGTCCTGCCACTCCATCACTTTGTTCCCATCAACAAAGTTAAGTTATTTTTTATTAAATAAACAAAGTACACATGTGCAGGAGCAAAACAATGATCTATACAACTCATTAATTCATCGACAGTAATAATTAAGATATATCAATAGTTTAAATAACAGAATTAAGACATAAGAAGTAAACAAACTAATAGTCACTGAATGGATAAGAGATTAACAAGATAGTGGGCAGATTTCGAAGAGATCAAAAGTATAAGTAGCACATGTGTTTCCGCACGAGTAATAATGATCCCTTTTGGGTAGTTTTCACTTGCCTATAAATTTTTTTTTTCAATTTTTTGGGACATTACAGATATGATACATACACAGGTCTATAAAAAGAAGGGAGAAGGATCTAGTAACATAGGTTTCCATACTATGATCTTATTAACTTCCAAGAAAACAGAGTTAAGAGAATTAGCAATGGAGAGAACCACCACCAAATGACTCCGATATGTCAGCATTTGTCATTAAGTTGTTCAACATCTAAATATCATAAAATTACCATGAAAAGATGATTCAGCCCAAAAATGATGGTGTTGATGTTCATAATAGCTTTACAATCCTCCTACAGAATATTGAGGTAAACATTTCCTTCTGAATCAATATTTGGATAATAACCTAAATCCAAGTTGTATTCCACTTATAATACAATTGAAAGAAAAATGAATACCACAAATTGACTCAAATAGTCATGAAATACTTCACACAAATTTCAAATATTGATCTCGGAAGAAGAAATTACCAAACCATTTCATAAATTTCAAGTGCATACCTTTGTCTTGCATATCAACTTTGGTTCCTCGTTTCGGTAAATAGGAAATACAATAACGGTGAAAATGAAAGATCCCCCACTATTTTATACTCATGATAAAAAACAATAATATGTAAATTTTACCACCATTAATCATTAAAGAGAATAGAAAGTATCCTCTTTTGCCGATGATATATTTAATATACATGCATGTACATGACAACAATTCGTGTAGAAAGGGAGTGCATACGTGTGCATAAAATATTTATTTAAAGTGTCATACTAAATCAGATTCCATGGAGAAGCAAAGTTGGTTGTCAAAATTCTCGAACATAACCTCCAAAACAAGGGTTTTCATACATGATCCCTCAAGCAATTTTATATGACTTTGAATGTTATTACCTGTAAAAACAATATAGAGTTATCCTGATATCCTTATGATTTCCACATCAAACATTTTGTGGGAAGTAAGAATCAAAACTAGTATGACAAATTTTCAAACATACGGTTACTAATGGATATGCAAGTACATGATAACAATTATCACATAAAGGGAGCTCTAAAGGCAGAGTTAGTTGTAGAGAAATCCTACTAACTTGCAAAAAATGGGTTTTGCGTGCATGAATCTTTTTGCAGTTTTATATGGTTTAATACTAATATTGGTAAAGACAATAGAGATTGTATAATATCTTTAGTAGTAAGTTATTGCCACAACCTTTTTCAACAAGTTACTTGCACATAAAATTTAAAATTGGATCATTACAGTAACTCTCATATAATATTTTGTTACATTTTTTTTATGAAAAAACGTAGTTTCACATCAAAGATTATAGTTACAACATTCAACCACAAAATCTTCAAATTTATTTACCATGGGATTGGTTCAACAATTGACTGCATGAAAATAGAACATGGAAATCCATGACTACCATGTTAAAGACATGAAATAATGCTCCAAGTGAGAGGATATGTATACAATGCCATCAACGAATTATGTGACATAAAAAAGGCTACAACGGACTAAGTAGAAAAGGATCAAATGTACTAGTAAGAAAATCAAACCAAAGTCGACCTTCTCTCCACCATAATATAGGACCAAACACTCCATAGTTGGAAACCTATGCCCAGGGTGTTAAAGTCATTATAGTACGTATAAATTCAGTGCCTTTTTGAATTGAAATACAACCATCAACCAAGAAATAGAATGCACTATCCACAAGGTCAAACTAGGTTCATCAACAAAGCAAAGTACTCAAGGTTTGAAAGTACTTAAATGCTTCCGTGAGAAAATGTGTAAAAGACTCTCACCTACTGATAATTATCTTGTGAGTAATGATGCTAGTAATTTGTGGATTCCTCGTCTCAATAGGATAAAATACTGGGATAAAGCTATTAAAAGGGAGTTGAAATAAATTGCCGAAGAGAAACATAAAATGCATCATTTCGGAGCTATTTAAAATTTGTCCCCAATCATTAATCATTTGTGATTCCTTGTTGAAGTTGGTGTCTTCTGCAGGTATTTCTTTTTTGTTTGCTGGTGTATTTAAACCAAGATATTACTCTATTGAAGGGGCATTTTAGTTAGTTCCTTATGATCTACTTCTATGGTCACTCTTTGGAAATTAATAAAATTATCTTATTATCTAATCTAATATTTATTCATGTTTTGAGAACAAATTTGGAGTTCAATTTTGTCATGTTCTATACTAATAAAATGCACCATATGTCAAGTGTTGGAAATGATAAAGTTGTATTTCCATCCATTGATTGAACATTGACTAACATATAGAACAAAACTAGGAAAACACCACTGCACACAACAAAACTATACATAGCATCAACACCATACGCACAAACCATTATAGAAAGAAAGGAACGCATTCCTTATGAATTTAAGGGAATCATTATAAAAATATTCAAAGTATAACAATCCTTCATGAGAGTCCACTACAGTCGTAAATAGGGAATCATCTTTAGTATTGAAACACCTGTAGATATGAGCAAAAGAAATACTATAAAAAGCTGATATTAACCACTTAACTCTTTGGCACCATAAGTCAATAGATAGAATCTGTAAACTGTAATTTCCTTTGTCCCATTGTATTATAACTTGAGAGTCCCCAAATACTTGCACATAATCAATCCCAATCATCCTAGCAAACTCCAGCGAATCCCAACAAGCCAACAATTCAGCTTTTGTGTTCGAAGCCATTCCACTCCCGATCCAAATCTTAAAATAGCGAGCTTCATTAATGTTCAGAGTCATATCACAACCACATGAACCTACATGAGAAGCTCCATCAAAGAAACCAAAGGCAAAATTGAAGACAATAAAAGGAGTTGAAAATTGTCTAGTTTTCTTAGGAGCAAATTGAGAAGAAAAATCCTTATAAAGACTGAAACATTTTGTGCTGCACGACTGGAAATATGGATCAAAATTTTCAAATAAGGCTCATTTTTTTGCTTTCCATACATACCAACAGACAAAAATAAGAAATTTTTTATGTAAGGAAAACCATTTTATCCAACTAATAAAGGTTTCTTCAAACTCCAAAGATTCCCAATTATTTAAAATTCCTACAGAAACACACACTTCATGCCAAACAAGTTTGCAGAAATGATAAGAAACAAACAAATGTGATATAGTTTCCTCCTCTTTTTGCACAAAATACACTTCCCAAGACCATTCCATCCTCTTTTACTAAGATTGTTTGAGGTAAGCAAATAATTCTCAAGACACATCTAGACGAAACATTTCAACTTGAGAGGAATTAAACCTCCACAACTTACTAAACCACAATTTAGAAATAGCATTGGCATGTTGCAATATAAGTGCCTTATAAGCTTCTTGTGCACATACCTCTCTAGTAGACTTGTCTAAGCTCCAAACTAACTTATCTTCTTATTGGATGAGTCTAATCTTCTTCCTTGTTCTTACAACATCATTTTTTAGATTAAACAAAGGCTTATATATATATATATATATAATTTGTCATATAAATATATAGAAAAGAAGATTGGAACAATAAAAAACACTGTAAAAATAAAGATAAAGTATACACTAAATATGATGAAATTAGAATGTAAAAATGACATATTTATGAAATAGTAAATGATAAATATTTGTACAATAAAAAAATTATAGATTTTGTTAGCTTTATTACTTGATTGTGTATTAAGATTAATGACCAATGTTTCCTTAAAATTACAAATATTATATATATATATATATATATATA
>LPNX010029717.1:77300-159800 GCA_001517045.1 Pseudotsuga menziesii
AAAATAAGTTTTAATAATACAAACATTAAAGTGACCACCATTAAAATATTAACATATTATAATATGATTTTATCTTATCAATTGAATTTATCTGGAGAAGAGGAGTGTTACAAAAATTATTTAACCACAACAACCTACTAGAAATTATGTCTCTTGAAATAATCTAAAATTCAAATCAATATTTATTAATAAAGTAGTTCTTAATTTGCACATTTCGAAACAATCTAAATGGCAACTGTAACAAACTTTCTACTTCTTATTCTGCGCAGCTTACTTATTTAATATATAGCCATACACAGCTACTTATAACCGGGTATGATCAGTATTCTTCAATAGGCACTTGCTCGACCAGGATTTTGATTATCTGGTCCTTTACTTCCTTGTCAGAAATGGAGAAGCCGTCTCCGTATTTGTAGAGGAACTGAATGCTTCGTGCTATATTGAAAGTGAACTTCTTGCAACACAATGGTACACTGTCCTGTTTCATAAACTCCCTATTCAATTCCTTAAGGGAATGATGAAGGATGCCTTTTATGTGATTTAAAGCATTTTCCATTGTAGATTCTGGTTTCTCTTTCATATAACACTCCACAATTGAAGCCATCTCCCCGTGTTCCTTCTCGTCCTTCATGCCATAGTTGAAGGAAGGTGTGAGTGAGTATTTCATATAGAATGTTAACCATCTAAATTTGTTTAAACGCTCTTAAGACAAATGTAAATTTAGATGGTAAATACCTCGAAATCTCTTAAGTCGTCGATGAGTCTGACGGTCAATTCTGAGAGCTCCTGGATCTTAGATGGAGAATGTATTTGCTCCAGAATGTTGTTGGGGAGAAGCTCGCCCAACAAGAGAAGCGGAATCAAATTGACAATGCACATCGCTGAGCTAGCGCAGCCAGTTTTGATGTACTCATTAAAAGTGGGCACATGTCCATTTGCTATCCATTCGGCTTCTTGCAAATAAGACTCCACATATCGCTTCCACTACACATGTAATCAGTAAAAGTCGGTGCATTAATGGTTAATGTCGCCATTTTTCAAATAAAAATTTGGATAGTCTCTTCAAATACTACTCGTAGAACAAGCAATTAAACTAACATATGTAAATTGAGAATTATTCTAAACACATACGCAATCTTTTAATATCGTTGACATATCCCGCTTTTGCGTTTTTTCGACTTCAACAGCCAATTCATTTGCTGTATTGAAGAAAAACTGGAATGCAATTTTTATGTTGTGTGGAAGGTCATCTATCAACGAAAGATCCCATCTGAAAATGCCACAATCAACAATAAAAATAAAGATCTTCAAGATATATAAGAGGCGCATGATATATATGATTGGAATATGCTGAGAAACTTGGAATAAATCAATAACCAATTTGCACAAGATCTCAATAAAATGAATTCACCGTCTCACTCCCTCTGTGATGGTTCTGAGTTCGTCCAACGTTCCGTGAGTATCATAGAGGTCATCTAGAACCGCTCCTACGGTAGATACTTTTGCCAACGCAATTCTGCTTTGAGAAAATTGGGGCTCGAAAATGCACGTAACTGCCAAAAAGTAAAATTCCACGTGACGCTTTCGATAGAAATGCAGATTCGCTACTTCTGAGTCCCTCCACCACCTATATTTGCATTAGGGTGAAAATCATATTTTATATTATTAATTACTTTGCAAAAGAAGATTAATATATTATTAGTAACTTGTTTTATAAACTCAGCAATTGAATTCAAAAGCGAAGCGAACTGATTCTTAAAAGCGGCCATGTATGTAATAAAATATGTAACTGGCAAGTCTCGATCACTACCTTGTAATAAACTGTATCTCTTTCTGATGTATGCATTGCAGGATATTGAAGTCCAGTTTTGCTAATTTCAAAATTTCTTGGTTGATTTTCGACCTAGAAAAATAAGTGGCAAAAATATTTAGTGACTGCAATAACATTTTTAGGCTGGAATAGATATTCGATATACTAACAAAGCAAGTAACTACTTACTTGAGCCAGGAATGGTTTTGTGCATATATTTCAATAAAGTTCCTTGCTTCCCATCTGGGCACACTGCAATGCCATGGAAACTCCAATGCGTACATCACCTATATATATATACAACACTCATCCAATCAAATCCTCTGATCTTCATGCCATCTGCAACACTCATCAAATCAAATCATCTCTTTATTTTCATCAAATCAAAGGTGTCCTTACCTCTCTCAAAAGGCATTGATCCACGTCAGTCACATCCCCGCGTCCAGCTAAAACTTGGTTTAGATATTCTCTTGTGAATGCCTTCGCCTCTTCCATTACTTTTTCTCCGGGAAATGAAATCTCTGAAGTTCGAAGTAACGACAACATGCTTCTCACTCGTTTATCTCCACTCAAATTACAGAAGAACTTCCCGTCTTCATCCTTGAAACTCTCCAACACTCCTGTTTGGACGTTTAGTAATTTAAGTATCGAACTAAACCAAGAAAAGTTTTTGGGAATATTCCATATATCTTTTCTCCAACAAATAATTGAAATAAATTAAGGAAACCCTTGCAGAAATTCAAACATGCTTCCCGCAATTAGAGAATTAATCGAACACCCAAAATATTGCTAGTAATCACTTAAAACTTTTAAGAGTATATTCTAACTTACATGAAATAAAATACAACTCAAGTACTCACAAATTTTCTATACACAGCGTAATATTTTAAAATGTGAATTATAGAGAAATTTCACCTGAGGATACGTTATATTGATGCAGTCGGAGAGCGCGAAATCCTAAAGCTGTAGCGTTCAGATCTTTGGAGAGGGAATCGTTTGATCCCACGCCGATACCTCTTTCGTTCCAATATCTGCTCAACTTTGAAAGAACAAATAAAAAACAGCCCGAAAACTATTTGTAGATGTATGTAAACGTAAATTAGGTTCATTCGTTTATGTGTCTAGAAATGCGTAACCTGTAAACGTAATCGAGAGCATCTGTTTTAATTTGGTGTTGAAAATGTCGATCAATTCCAAGGCATTCCAATGTGTCAACGATCTCAACACGTTTGATTATATCTTGATTGCTCACTTCCATTTCCCTAAGAAGTAAATGCTTGATGTCCTCGATAAGTTTTTCCTGGCGTTCATAATATGCAGGTGCCTGATTACAGTGCAATGCAATTCAGTAAACATACATGTTAAATGCTGAAAACAAACAGAAAACTAAAAAACAAAGAAAGAGAGGGATAGAGTGATACCCCGTAGGGCGAGTTGAGGGAATTGATGAGATCGTCGTGCCAGACATTCCCGTGATGATTGGCAGTGCGTCGAGGGATGGAAGATTCCTTGTTCAAATTGGTGGAGACAGATTCAGAAATCACAGCCATAACTTGAGCTGATTGAACTCTCTATTTGCTTAATATTATAAAACTACGTTATGCGATGCGATTTTATGAATGGACAATAGCGGTTTGCCTCTCTCTATATATATACGCCTAAGACTACATTTGCTGATCAGAATCTGCAATGATAAGTGTATGAAGATGAGATGAGTATAGATGTGTAAGGATCATAAATGATTGTATGAAGAAAAGATGAATTGTAATTCTCGATGGATGGAGATATAGATAATACATTAAAACTTCATGTCAGGGCGGTGCGGTGAGTGTGCTATTATAATCTTCTGTCATGGCAGTGAGTGTCCCATTCTGAACTTCATGTCGACAGTTTCTTAAGGTCGTCGACCAAGAAAACCAAAGCTCCAGAAGATTTGACAAAAGAGAAATCTGTCTGGATCCGAAGGACCTTGCATGTGCTGCAGGTCAATCTCAATCCAAACCTTGTTGGATCAATTATGGCCGCAAGCTATGGTCCGGTGGCCTGGATTTCGGTTACGAAATAAAGGAGGAGCAGATCTCTACCGATATAGATGAAAGCATACGAAGATAAGATGCAATTAAATTTGATAGACTAGGTTTTGCACTTACCGGAGCGAGGGATGTTGGCCGAACCAACGTTCATGGTGGATACCTATAACGCGAGATACCGACTGAGTTGTTGCACTTCCCGAGGCGAGGGGGGTGTGCGATCCAACGTTCATTCACCTCGGGGAATGCAAAAATTCAGTAGGGTGCATGTTCGCCTATTTTAACATCAAATCCAGGAATTCGTGGCATAGATTGATATTCTTTTAGATGGTACCTTATATTATGGGTTTTAAGTGGATTAAGTAACAATAGTTAATCAAAATATTTGGTAAGAAGAGAATGTTATATATATATATATATATATAGAGGTTTATTAAGTTGATAGACTCTTAGATAGTATTTTATATCATGGGTTTTGAGTAGATCAGCTAACATGTATATAACCAAAATTCATTTTATTGTTGTTATATATTGTTGGGTTTAAATGTTTGATTAAGATTTAAATAAGTTTTTGTTGTAATAGTGATGTTAAGAGTTATTGTGTTAGTATATAATAATTGTATAGATGTCCAAATAATGGTGTTAAAGTATATGTGTGTGTTTGTGGGAATAGCAGCAATAATTAAATTTGAAATTGTTTCAGTTATTTAAAAAAAAATGAATTCTTATATTTATTTTGTTAATTTAAAAAGAAAAATATAAACTTGATTTAGTTATTTTTATAAAAAATGAATTTTTTTTGTTTATTTTGCCAATTTAAAAAGAAAGAATAAATATTTTTTTTTTTTAAAGAAATGTAAGTTTTTAAATAAACCATTAATATTTATCTTTAAATACATTCATTGGATATACATTAAGAATTCTAAATCAAAATATCTCATTATTTAGGTCATATTCTAATAAGAGAGGGACACAATGAAATGAAGTGCCTCTAGTAAATAATATGAAGGATAAAAACTTATTAATTTAGGTGTTATTTATGAAGGATAACAAATTTTAAGAAAGTTTAAAAATAATCATATTTTCAATCATTTTAAGGTCATTTTTAAACTTATTTCCAGCTACTCTCAAGTCATTAATGTTTAATAGTCATGACACCTTCCTAGTGAATTTATGATAGTATGTACATTCATATATTACATTATAGCATTAATTACTGGCATAGATCCATCTTAAATTCAGATTTGTCAAGCATAAGAACCCCAATTTGTGCTTGACACATTATTTACTTTTCATTTCATTTTATTTTTTATTTTATACATGAATTTTTTTAATTACTTTTTTATTTTTAAGATCATAAAAAGAATTAAATCACATAGCTCCTCATCTTATCAATTGAACTAAACCCAAAACATAAGATAATAACACATATGGACATAATTACCTATTTTAATTACACTCTTAGTATGGTCAAATGACACCACTCTTATAACCCATGGATTAATAGTCATTTATTTATTTTAATTTAACAAACTAATTGATTAAAAATAAATATATTTTAATAACACTCATTTCTTTATATAATTCAATTAAGTGAAAATGGTATAATAAATGCTTTACCTAAACAATGTATTCTCTTATTTTCCCAAAATAACACCAAAGAAGTGAGCCATCTATATAGTACTCCATATTGGGTGGGAAAAAACCATTTCAAGAACATGCTCTACCCCATATTACCCAACCCATGGACACGGATGCTACTTAGATTTGAAATTTTCAATATCAATTTGAACCTATTAAAACCTAACACATGATTATAATTAAATAATGTAATGAAAATAAGTATGCATAAAGCTATTTAAACTAGGGATTCTATATTTCCTCCAACGAATTTCATTTGGGTAAAAGCATGGTAATGTGTCTGCATGGTGGGGTAGAATCTAATGTTGGCCTTGTGAGCTTTGAGATGTATTTAAGGCATGTCTGAGTAAGGTTTGATGGTTGGTTAGGTGAAATGTTCATTTGTATTAAGTAAGAAGCTCAATACATTTGTATTAAGTAAGAAGCTCAATAGCAAGGTTTGAATAGCCAGAAGCCCAAGGGTGGGTTCTTTCTACAAGCCTGGGATCTTCAATATTTATATCCCATATATCAATTATTGCAAACTAGCAAGATAAATGTATTTCATTATTATAATGTATCAAAAAAATATAAAAAAATTAAAAAAAAATGTATTTTAAAATAATTTTAGTATATTATTTTTGTATTAATATAAAAAATATTGATTGTGAAGTTTTAAAATGTCAGTTTTGGGGTAGCTCTTTCTACATACACATGAAAATTGATATTTATATTAATAATTCAATAATAATAAAAATATATCATAAAATAAAATTTTTAAAAAATTACAATAATCTTAAAAGTGTCTCTAAAAGCTTGTTCAAAAAAATTGGAATTAAAAAATAAATGAAGATAAATATGGGGGATCCACGTTTTGTGAGTACTTATGAGATGATGTAACAATAATAAATAAAGTTTACAGAAAATGAAATAAATAAAATAAAAATATTTTTTTTAATGTGAAAAAAATATATTTTTTAATATGAAAAAAACACGATATAAAATCTCATTCACAATGAAAACTTTTGTTTCATTACACCATTATCCTATCTTTTATGGATTTGTAGATATTTAGTTCATTACCTTTTATAAAGTTTATCCCTAGAAAATGAGAAAGAGTGAGACACATTGCCATGCTTTTACCCATTTATAAGAAGAAATTAAATGCAATTGTAGAGTTATAAACACATATTTAAGAGGAGTGATTGAAAACTTATCTTTTCACTAAGATAATCCAAAAAAATAGCTATGTTTGAGTAATTTTCAACCCATCGTTAGACATTCATTGTAGATTCCACACTCAGGAGGGGCTATGAGGCCACCAAGGAAAGAAAACTAAATACAAACTCATAGCTAAGTCACCCAAGCCAATTTCTCTCAAACTTAGGTAATATGTATACAACTAAACACTCCATGTAACCATTCAACTATTAAACAATGATGGCATTCTAATCCATTATCCACACAAAACAAGATACACATCTACCTTCTATATGCAACAATCCTTCAAAACTATTCTTCCTTTTAATGCTCTCAGTGTAGGTACGAAGAACTCATCATATTGTTTATCTTCTAGAATAACCTAGTATACATATAACTTTTCTATAATGTACCCAATAAGTAAAAATTAATAGGGGAAATGGAGATTTCCTAAAAATCCATCCTCTATTCTCCTATATAATCACTCATCTCTCTTCCTAGGTCCATATATTCCTTTTCGATAGTTGGGTTTAGTCATTTTTAAGTTTGGATTTTAGTCTAAAACATGTGGTTTGCATGTTTTAGTGTTCATAACTTCAATCATATTTGGACATGGGAATTGGGTGAGTGTGAATGAGTTCATTCAAATTAGAATGAGGTGAGTGTCCACAATTATGGAGGAGGTTCAAATTTCCAAGGAAATGGGATTTATTACACTTTCCCAAGATGATTGTACCCATTCCCCATGCCTTCATAATGACATGAGGTAAACTTCCTCACCAGCCACCATATGTATTTAGTGGTTGGTTTCTAATTCAAAGATGTTGGATGAGATATAAATAAAGATCATGATAAAATCATAGGAGTTCTTAGACAACATAAAATTGTTTCTATCCCCGCCCTTGCCTTGGGGGGCTTTCCTCTAACCCTCTAATGGACTTGTATCCCCTTTCATGTTCTTTGTAGACATCTCAGGCCCTTATATTGATTTTTGACATATCATTTACATATCTTGCACATATTGTTGAAGGTCCACCACATGGTACATGGGAAAAATATTTACACAATTACATGCCTAGTCATTCACTAATCAATAATTGTCCTTAAGTTGTACACTAGGAATCCATACAAATATTTATATTGTTCACATTTACTTAATCTCATATGGATTCACTCTGATCATTATAAACAACTATATTTAATTTGTACATAACCATATCTACTATATTCAAAGGGTCTTGAAACCAAAGCATTGCATTCTCGTCTCCCTTATAATAAAACTATAATCCTCAACTAAATCTATTATCAATACAAAAATGGGTATACCTCCTTCATGGAATCCTCCAAATCCCACATAGACCAAATTCCTTACATTGCATCATTACCCATCTGATGGCTGCTCAATTCTAAACCAAGTCACTAATGTTACTTTTGGATAGAGAATGCATAATGGATTTTTTTAGAACTCTCCCTCTGATTCCACCTTGATCATATCCCAAAGAATCCTACGATTAAGATCATGTACATATTTCTTAATAAAGGAAAAATAGAAAATATATTATTAAACTCTAATGTTAACAACTAATGTAAGTATATATGCAATCGAACCATAATATATATGTGCCACCTTGGTAGAATTTTTGAGCTTCAAGGCTATCTTCCTTGAAATCACTCAAGGAAATAATGATCCCCAACATTCAATTCGATATGCGCCTTATTCTTATTTTCATAACACTTTCTTTTTTCTTGTGCTTCCTTCACATTTTTCCTTCATGAAAACTTATTTCTCCATTTCTTTGAACTTTTCCAACCTATGAATGATTAAATACTAATTAATTATTCCAACTTACTAGAATATTACATATTTTTCTACATAAAGCCTCAAATGCACCCATTTTTAATGACACGTGATGCCCATTGTTATATGAAAAATCCATTAGGTGTAAATAATCTCAACTCTAGTAAGTTCAGAATATAAATTCTAATTAGACTATAAATGAGAAGTTTGTCACTTCTCAATCGATATATTTAATACTTATCATCTTATTTTTTTATGTTGTAGCACACCTTCCACTTGGATATAATGTTCATCTTTAGCAAGCAAATCTATCATTATTTTAATTAATTCAAATTTGCAATTCTTGACATTTTCCACATGCACTATCCTCTTGAGTGCACCTAAATTCCTTTGTTATTTCCCATGATGTGTTTGATTTCAAAATTAAACTTAAAGATAAATTCCAACTGTACGTTTTGCTTGAAATTCAATTTTGATTTGGTGAAATAAATTTTTAAATCCATTATGATTTATCATCAATAAGAACCTCCTACCCATAAATTAGTGTCATAGCATATTCAATGCTTTCACTCCTGCAATAAGTTCTATGCCACTAGTGGCATTGTTTTTCTAATATTCCTTCACTTTCTATAGATCATATTACACTATGGGGTTATCTTGCATAAAAACTCTATGAAGACCTTCCATGCAACATTCATGCACATGAAAACATATTTAGCCAATCTTTCAATTTTTACAATGGTAAATGGTGAGAAGGGTTTTCAATTATTGAAATATTCCCCACATTCTTGGGACCTTTCAAACTTCTCTCTTTTCTCCAACAAGGAACTATTGGGATTTTGGAAAATGTCTAGTTAAACCTTCACTAATAACCATTCAAGACCAATAAATGATCTCACGTATTCATATTTCTTCGAGTTGGATAGTTCATTATGACTTTGATATTACTTATTTTGAGTCAATGCAACCAAACTACTAAATCTATTTTTTTTTATCAAAGTCACATTTGTTGAGCTTCATGGTCAAGTTCTATTCTCTCAACACTTGCAAAATCATTTGCAAATGATCCTCATGTTATTCTCCATATTTAGAATAAATTAGTATATCATTAATGAAAACATGTACAAACATGTCCAAGTATTTAATGAAGAAAATATTCATGGGGCACTTGAATGTAGTTATCACATTTGAGAAAACAAATGGCAACACTATGTTGATAGTGATAAATTCCTTAAGCCAACAATAGAGATTCAATTAATTTAAAGTGGATCAATAAATAATTTCTTATTCATTTTGATAGTTTTTGGGTAGAAATATTAAATGAATTTTCTTGTAAGGCCCATTTATGGGTAGGTCATAATTTGTATATTTGAGGTTGGTAATCGTTTGAAACCTTCTGAAGCAATTTTAAGGCCTTAAACGGATTTGTTTTGTGTCCAAACCATACATAGGGCCAAGATTCCATATTCTACATACTGAGACATTTCCAATGATGAAAAATAACCCCAATTAGAATCTATATGAGGAAGTTATGCCTTCTGTAAGTTTATCTATCTCATTAACCAACATGGCACCAAGTGGATTCCACATTAGTTCTCATTACCCACACATGTGGAGCTAGTCACATTTGGAATTTCAAGAACATTCTAGAGGGTCAAAAACCCTAACCTTAATTAGGAGTTGAGGCATGCAAAAAACCCTAGATAACTATCATGCTATGTTAAATACATATCCAATAGGAGGAGAAGGGGTTCCATTCTTATGATGTCATTGTATTGTTCCATGGATTAGCAACAATAGGGGAGTGGGTATTAGAGAATAATGGAAGAACAGGTACAAATACTTTCAAGAGGTATTTTGATAAATCATCATTAATATAATGATTGAGACCAAATGGATGAGGTATAGTCACCTAGTGAAGGAAAATTTCTACAAAAATTTCAAGAAGGAAGGATGGCATTCCTAGAGATAAGTAACTTATTATGAAAACTTATCATTCCTTCTTCTTTTGATATGAAATGATTATATGTATGTATATCTTCTCTTATGTTATTTATTGAGAACAACAGGTAATGTTGAACACTAAAAATCATGAAGACCTCCTAAAAATTCCAACCAAAGTGATTGGAAGAAAATAAAGAAGTTATTGATGAGTGCATGTAGTTGAAAATTTGAAGGCAAGTTCTAAAGACTGGAAACACCAAGGATGTTGTTTCTTAAAGGAGGGTAGGATGTAATACCCCTCTTTCTCAACATTATGGTTTTGGTTAAGTGTAATGGATTTATGTGTATCTATGTAATGGTTCATGGTGAGGAGCTCAAGGCCAAGTCCCTACCACTGAACACTACAACATTGTTACATTGTTATTTGATGTTAGACCATGTGTTATCTACTACATGGTGATGTGTTGTAATATGTAAATGATGAAACTAAAGGAAGAAAATACATAGGGATAGATGTGCAAGGCCACAATATCGAAGGGGGCATGGTGTCCACTAGGGAAAGGAAAGGGATAATGAAGCCTCGAGAAACCTTTGGGGAGAGTCTGAGCCTACTTAACTTATTAATCACTAGTAAAACTGGTGAGCTATTACTAGTACTATTAGTAATAGTACTATATATTTTACTAATGACCCTTAGACGGAAGAATATGGAATATTTCTATGCATAGGCATGGTGAGTTAGTGCCCTCATGAGCCTACGACCTATGATATAAGTTAATTACTATACTAAGATTACTAGTATAGAAAAGTCTAAGGAAATTATTTATTAAAAATATATTGGAAATAATAACTATTAGTTATTATTTCCTAAGTATGGGAGGGAACCCTATTAGTTATTATTTCCTAAGTATGGGAGGGAACCCTTTTAATATATGAGGTAGGGTTCTCTTAATGAAGAAATGGAAAATGAATATTAATTATTAATTGGTATTCCTAAGTGAGTAATATACTCTTTTCTAAGTATTCTAAGGCCTTATTATTATTTATTATTTGATTAATATTGTCTATGGACTATTGGTTTGGGCTATCCATGCATACCCCACATGAGCATGCAAGCGGATTTATTTTTTCCTCAACTTTTTTTATTCAATGAGTGGTGGAATTGTCACTTGGATGATAACAGTGGTTATTTGTTATTGTTATATTTTATTATGGATATTATTTTAATGTACCTTCTAGAGTTGACATGCATTTGGGAAGAGGATCATTACACACTCTTCCACTTCCCTTTTTATTTATTTATTTATTTATTTATTTATTGGCAACCTTGTGGGGCGGGGTTTTTGGGTCGTAATTCTTGGATGGAATGAGAGAGAGGGAAAGAGATCTATAGAAATCATACTTTTATTTTGTGATAGTATTATTTGTGTGCATAGTATATTTTATTTGGCTCGAAATGCATCTTTTTATGTATGACTTTGTTCACAATATTTTCAAAATAGCACTCTAGAAGAGCCAAGCCCCTTTCTTTTTGTAATTAATTGCAATGATGAGCCCTATCCTTTATTGTGTTGTTGTATATTATGTGGTTATCTACAAAACGATCGAGAGTGTGATACCTCTTGGAGGGTGCACCTCTTCCGATTGATTGGATGGTTGTATTGATTTCATTATTCCATATTATGTGGTCTCTACAAAGAAGTTAAAGAAGGTGATCCTATTGGGAGGATACAACTCCATTTGATTGTAAGCATTGTATGTATAATTGATGTGTTCCAAAGGTTGAGGGGGTGATTCTTTTAGAGGGTGTAGCCCCTGTACACATATATGTTATATTGCTTCACTACCAAGAAAAAGGTTTTTTTAGCAGAGGTTATGACAGTTGCTCCTCTTAAAAAAACAAATTTATCTATTTATAACAAAGGTCAAGCAGAGGCAAGCGACTAGAGGTTTAAGCTAATGTTGTGTTTAGTGCATTTATCACTATATATGCACTGGTGTGTTTATAAACAACCCACACCAAGGTCTCAAAAAAACATATCGTACCACAAGAAAAAACCATCAATGAAAAAAAAATTCTACGAGATGTGCGGTAATTTTCTATAGCCCTCACGATGCATTTTCAAATACAAAAAAACCTAATACATGAAGTTTTAACAAATGCATTGTATTGTATTTTATTAAGAAAAATTTCAAAAAAAAATTATTTTATTGAAATACTCATAAAATTTTCGTTAAGAATCCTATTCGCGATGATTTTTCTAATACTGAATTTCTTGGTGAGTGTCTTAGACACAAACATGCCATTTATTAAAAATAAAAATAAAAATTATTTTATTGAAAAGTCTGATTAAACTGACAAATCTCGCTAGATCACTTGGTCAAGGGACGAGCATTCTCCAAGGGCGACCCAGGTTCAAATCCCCTTCGGATGAGTTAGTGGGGAGGAGACTCACAAAAATTAAACATAATTGAAGGTTGTTGTTGCCTAGGCCAGGTGTGATCCCTAGGTAATTTTGACGGCTTAGATGCCCTTAAGTTGCGGTTACTTAGCCAATGGTGTAAATGCACTGGCCTCAAGTGATGGGCATTTCTTACCAAAAAAAAATAATCTCATCAAATTTTATCAAAAAACCTAATCATGTTGCTTTTTCTAATGCTAATCGTCGTGATGTGTGTAGTAGAAACAAATGTACCATCATATATTTTCAGGAAAAAAAACATTATTATTTTATTTAAAAATCTGGTTAAATTTTATTTAAAATCCTAAACTCAGTTTGTTACCTATTAAACCATGCCTTGGTGTGTCTAATATAAATGAACGCATGGGTTTATGTGTTGTTAAAAAATAAATTATTTTATCATTTTATTAAAAAAAAACTCGTTACGTTTTATTTAAAACCCTAACCATGGTGTGCTATTTAATACTAAATTCCCCGATGTGTATCATATACACTAGCATACCGGTCCATATTTCGTTAAAATTTTTAAAAATATTCAAAAAAGTTAATTTTAATCAAAATCCTAATAATGTCGGGTTGTATTTTAACTTCCCTAATGAGTCCGATTGTCGAGTGAACCAAAACAAGGTTTCATAAAAAAAATACCACACCATCAAACTCATTTTTACCCCTTTATAGTGTGTTTGATCCATTTGTATCGATGTCGTACATCAACCACTTGGATGCCCTGCCACCTATGCTCATATCTCATTAGTTGCTGACACACTGCTCATTATTATTGGTTGCTGACTTGAGTTTGAATTTTGCCAAATAGTGGCCAAAAATTCAAATTCTCCATACATAGCCAGGAAGCCTCCCCAATGCACGATTCAACAGGTAAATTAATTTTTACTTGATAATTTAAATTTTTAGTCCATTATTTTTTGAAATTGAGCCATTATTTGTCATTTTTATAAAAAAAATTTAAAAAAAAAACACGATGTGAATTCAATACATTCAACTCGCACTGGATGTCGGTGCAGTCTGTAAAATATTACAGGGTACATCGTGGGTAGAGAAAGTCAAACAACTCGAACGCACTGCTTAATCTATGCACTGTGCTTAAACTATGCACTATGCTTTTGTAGCGCACCACTGTAAAATAAATTTTATTTTAAAAATTATGAACTAATTTGCAGTGCGTTCCGTACACAGAAGTGCACCAAAATTTGGATGCCCTTACGTGTATTAAACACACCGGTGAACATTAACAAGGAGAAATTTAAATAAAAGTATATGATGCTTTTAGTGCAAGTTAGCGCACCATTGACAATGCATTAATGTAATCTAAACACACAGTCTTAGGAAAGTTAAAATTTATAGACCTTAAAGAATCATAATTCAACGATGCTCCTAGTGCATGTCAATGCACCTGTAATACCCCGGTTTTGACCCCAAATGCATTAAATTATATATGATGTAAATAGCGTTATTAAATCATGGTGTGGAGCTCAAGGCAAAGGCCCCGCCATGGATTTAGTATTTTATGTTTTGGCAATTAAAATCGATGTCGATGGTTATCGTGCTAGCCGATGGCACAATATAATTTTCGACATCATGTAAATATGCAATTAATAAATATACCCACAACTAGCTATGTCAATGCAACATTAAAGAGATGGGGGCATGATTTCACAAGGAATAGCGGGGGGGTGGGGGGGGGTATTCAAACCCTTGAGCCAATAGGGTAAATCCAAATGTCAATGGGAGAACCCATAAAGCTATCAACTATCCATTTTGTCTTTTGTGCCCAGTCATTTATTTCTTCCATAAATTGGTTGAGGTAGTTAATGCCTTGGGATGGGAGGAGTATGGCAATCAAATTCGTATTGGGGAAGCCATCCATTTTTGGGAAACCGAATTTTGACTTATGGGCCAAGTAAATACTTGGAAATGGAGGCCCAAGCCATTACTCGCCCATAAGTTTTGCTCTCTCACACAGATAGAGTTCCTATTTGTTTCCCTTCAAGTTTTCGACAGTTTTCTTCATTCTCTCCATGGAGGGGAAGTCGTTTTTGTAATGCTTAGTGGCTGGGATTTCTCCTTCATGTTTTATTGTAGTTTCCTCATTTACATGGCTGGGAAAACTCGTTTTAGTATTGTTGAGTGAATGTGCAGCAGGGATTCACGATTTGGGGGTTTTAAGAGGTCAGTTTTCCTTTCCTCATGCAATTGGAGATTGTTGTGAGTTTCCCTCACGATTCTTTGCTTTTCCCTCATTCTTCTCCAAGCTAGGAACACGTTTTTGGTTATGCTTAGTTGCCGGGAAGACAAATCCACGTTTTGGGTGTTTGGGGAAGTTGTTTTTCCCCTGTGAAGCCCAAGGACGTTTCCTGAAATCGTACTGCTCACCTAGGGTGTTTTCCCCATCTTCCATTTTCATTTGTGGTTGCCAAACGTTTATCCACAAACCCATAACTTGTATTTGGCTGTGAAGTGCATCCTTGTGTTGGCTTGGATGAGTAAGTCCAAGGAACCCATCTGTTGGATGGTTTGATTGTGTTTGGATGTGATTGTTGGTTATGCTTAGTTGTTGGGAAGACAAATCCACATTTTGGGTGTTTGGGGAAGTTTGTTTGCCCTTGTGAAGCCCAAAGGCGTTTCCTAAAATCGTACTGCTCACCCAGGGTGTTTTCCCCATCTTCCATTTTTGTTTGTGGTTGCCAAATGTCTTTCCACAAACCCAAAACTTGTATTTGGCTGTGAAGTGCATCCTTGTGTTGGCTTGGATGAGTAAGTCCAAGGAACCCATCTGTTAGATGGTTTGATTGTGTTTGGATGTGATTTTTGTCTTGGGTGAGTAATTCCAAGGAACCCTCATGTTATTGGCTTGTTGCCTTAGTATCCTGTGAAACCCAATTATTTATTGGCTTGGTTGGATAGTCTATGAAACCCAACTGAGTGTTAAATTGACTCTGGGTGTATGGTATTGATTTGTGTAAGTCTGTTGTTCCCTAGTTCCTTGTGGAAATAATGCCCATATCAAGGGTGGCAATGGTGCTGAGAGATTGATGAGCACATTGGCCTATGGTTGGGTGGAACGTTGCAGTGACATAGCTAGTTGTGGGGAAGCTTCTTCTCAAGATAAATATTTTCTTGTGTATTTAAGTTCTGCAACTGTATTTGTTTTAAATTATCATGAACATGTTGAATGCTTGAATGTGTTGAATGTATTTTTATTCCGTTGTATTTTAATGAATTATACATATGCATAGGTATTCTATGTTCAATGCATTTTATGTTATGTTCATGGCGCTAGGTTTCCTGTTTTGATAGACAACAATAGTGCAGTCGCATCCTCTCTCTCGGCGAGATGAGGGGAGGGGATGTGACAACACCAGTTTTTAGTTCTCTAACATTCAATAGGCGCACTGTATTCACCATTAACCATAAATTAAATAAACCGTGATTTTTTTAGATGATTTCAACACACGTGTAATGGTGTATTGACATAGCTTAAATGCATCGACCACTGCAATTTTAAAATTTCCCGTAACCTAAGAAATCATAAATCAATGGTGCTCCTGATTTTCGGTGCTCTGACGTGTTCTAGGCACATTGTGGACACATTCCCTATCAACCATTAAATAAAATAAACGATAGTGCTTCCAGTTAAGTTCAACACACAGGTTAAGGTGCATTGACTTGTTAAATTTGCACTGAATCCTACACTTTAAAAAAATTCCCTTATCATAAAAAATATAAATTTAATGGTGATCCTAGTGCATGTCAGTGCACCAGTGTTCGGTACTCTCATGTGCAGTAAGTACACTATGATCACTATTGGAATATATAAACCCACTTAATACTTAGGATAAAATAATTAATAATTATTTGATTAATCATCTACCCACTAGCTTAATTAGTTGGCATCCAATTGCACCTTAAAGTCAACACATGCCATCTATACCCCAGGAATGCTTTATTTCTCATTCTGGGCTGATCTTGACCACTTTATGGACATCCAGAATTAGTAAACAATGCTTTACAGCAGATTCTGCTTTATCTTGTTTTTTGTGTGGATAAGGTAAAGCTAGTTAACTAGGAAACTGGGTTCCTTTGTTTCCAACCCATCCTTCATGAATTTCTCTCCATTTTCTAGGATTAGCATGTTTTTCCATATCCCTTGACAACTCACTCATGCTTTTTCTAATTCGTGAGCTCCTTGACAGATTTGGGAAGTACTTTAGCCACCTATGGGGGTTTGCTATATTTTGGTAAGTCGACATTTTTGATCTTTATGATTTGTCTCCATACAACTCTATTTTCCTTTATAAGGATGTATTACCATTGTAATACTATCAATTATAATTTATTGATCATTCATTAATGTGTGTTCAGTAATTCTTCTTCTTGTCTCCTTATGCTAAATTCTATGAAATTCCTAGTGAGGTTAATTGTGTGCTTAGATTCTTAGCTTGTTTATGGAATTCATGTTGCCATCAAGGATTTAGAAGTCTGACATGGTATGAGAGATTTGGGAGCTCATCAATTAATTCTCCTTTCACATTTGCAGGTTTATTTGCAGGTGCAATAACTTCAAAGGGATTCAAAATTTCCTCTACTATCTCCTTTCAACTATGTTGATTGGAAGCCAAATATTAGCACATACTTGAAGAGGCAATGTCTCTTTGATGTCTCCATTGGTGCTTTGAGTGAACCCGAGTCTTATGAAGAGAAGATTGACTGGCTAAATAATTGTGGTAGATATTATGGAATCATGTGCTTGGCAATGTCTCCAAATATACATCATCTCATAGATTCTGTTGCATATCCATTTGAGCATTGGAAAAATTTGGAAAATTCTTTTGGTGTGCAGGAAGTAGAAGATGAAGCATGGAGAGAACTCGGCATCTCCTTTTGTTCTCTCTCTCAAGATTTATTCACCTCTACATTCTCGGATGAAGTTATTTATGATGAAGAAGTTTCTCATATAGTTCATGTTGTTGCTACCCTCTTTGATTTGAATTCTTCCTCCTTCAATGAAGAAGCTAATATTGAAGAGAAATATTTTCTATGTCTCTTGAAGATACTAATGATGAAAAAGAAGTAACATATGGAGCTTTTATTGTTATTGATGATGATTCACTTACACATTCATTGTTCTCTATGTCTTCTATCTTAGATTATGAGATCTATGTGCCAAATCCTTCACATTTTGTCCATACCTCTCTCATTGATGGTGCGCAATCTAGTGACTTTCAAGATGTTTTCTTAGCCATATCAAGTCCTGTCAGTGTCTTTCCACTTTCCATACTTGATCACTTGTGCTATTACATATCCTCCTATGTTCTTGACATCAATCCTCGGAGCTTCTTTGAAGATATCCTTCCTTCCTCCTTTCATACTTCTACTACAGAGGATTCATTATCAGTTTATTCCCATGAGTCTACTGATATGATTATATGTGATATTTTGGATTATTTAGAAGCTAGATCAACCCATGGAGCCCATGCATCCATACTCTTTGATCCTATGGCTTCTCTATGTTCCTACATGACCACTTGCACATATCCTCTCTTTGTAAATGAAGTGGGAGGCATTATACATTTGCTTGGACAGCTATTTCACCTATCTGGAGCTGATTTCATCTCTATTGGTTCGAATTTCAAGTCATCATATCATCTTGGAGCTGATTACAACTCTTAAGAGATTTCACATCATTGGATCTCAGTTGTTCTACATGGTCCTAGTTTCCATCATGCGGTTGTCTTTGATGTAGGTGAGAATATTTCCCTTCTTACTGTTGTAATATCATAGATCACATAGGGTTACCAATAATACACATAGAAACATATAAATACAACAGATACAAGAGGAAATAATAGATGAGGAAGTAACAGATTATATTACATTACATGAGGGTTTATACATACACTAAAACTTAACCAACTTCTCATCTAGCTCAACATCCTAATATATATGATTACAAACTGTTAATGTCGGTTCGGTCAACTGACACGACTTCATGCAGCCGACCTAATCTCTAATTAGTTGGCTCATCGACTAGCTCCTCCAACATCTCCCCAAGGAACAAAATATTTCTTCGTCCCAAAGAAACAAGGAAAGTACTCAATAGTGTACTGTTTAAGGTAGTTACTTCTACTATGGTCTATCTTCATGGACTATGTAGTCGGATAGTTGGCCGTTTCTACACACATACTTCGACAATGGCTTCTGCTGTAATGGCCAGTTGGTGCTGAAACTCTAACCAGCTCTATAGAAGTTTTTAGATGTCGATAGTCGAGGTTGTGATGCTTGACAGAGTCGACATCTTCTCCTAGATGGACAGGTGTGTGATGATTTCCATGTCGGGCCCCATAGAATGAGCCTTTTCTTCTGCTGTGTCCAATAGTCTCTTCATCTGTGGACAGATTGTGTCCATTCTGTCGATGCTTGATAGTGCTTGTTGTATCCACTGATGTGCCTATTTTTCTAGTTTCTGTAATTTGGTTGTTTCCAATACAATCTGGTCTTGTATTGTATTCCTCATTGTTTCTTCACGGCCTCGCCTTTTTTCTAGTTCTTGGATTTGCTCACAAGTCTGGAGGGTCTGCTGAAATACCTGCCCGTAGTAGGTGGGCCAATTTCGGATAACTTCTTCTGTCATGATAGACTCTTCCAAGTGGTCCTACAGTACCTTATGAGCTTCAAAGAATGTTGTGTACTACTGCCTTAATAGTATGGATGTTTCTTGTTTTTGCTCTGCTTTTGTATTTTGTAGATGTGTTTGTAGGGTCGACATGACACTTTCAAATAGCTGATATGCTTTCTCTAGTGGCTTGTCGGTGTCAACCTCTATTGGTCTCGGTATTACTGTTTGGACTATACTTCTGCATTTTGACAGG
Source organism: Pseudotsuga menziesii (assembly GCA_001517045.1). Lineage (NCBI taxonomy): Eukaryota > Viridiplantae > Streptophyta > Pinopsida > Pinales > Pinaceae > Pseudotsuga > Pseudotsuga menziesii. The sequence continues at coordinate 97,052 of LPNX010029717.1, forward strand.
AATTCGGTTTTCTCTTTCTTAGTGTTGTCGAGTTGCTCTCATCTAGTCTTGCTTCTTGTTGCTGCTTCTATGGCGAGAGTTTCTAAGAGTTGACCCAACTCTCCATCTCTCAATTTCATTGTGTCTACTGCAGTAGTCGATCCTAGTTGGTTGAGGTGGATCACTATCGGCCTTTGTTCTTTGTGGTGTTCCTTTTTCTTTTTGTCTTTTCTCTTCCTTTTTTGTTTATGTTGTTCTGCTTGTTGTTCTTCCCGTGGTTGATTTTTAGGCAACTGATTTCCCGGTTGTTGATCTTCATTGGGCTGAACTTTATCGGTTGGGGGAATTTCTGTCTGAACCTCTTGAGTGGAGCTTGTATCTCGATGTGTTTCTGGGGGAGTTGAAATAGGTGGTTCAGGGTTTGGTAAAGGTTCTAGATTGGTGGGTGGTGATGGAGATGGTGAATGGTCTGGTGTAATTGGTGTGGTTGGGATGTTTTCAGTCGATGAGGGATCTTCGAATTTTGGTGGTGAGTTGGCTAGATCATTAGAGAATAGGTTGTTGATCACCTGGTTAATTGCTAAAATATCCTCCTGGTTATCTTCTTCCAAGTCTCTTACTGGTTCATTGGCTGGTAACGTATGGGAGATATCTGATGGGGTAAAGGATGAAGTGCGGATTGTGACAATTTGAGATTTTTTGTCGGGGTTCCTTAAGAATATGGATTTGATAGTTCCCATAGATATTGGTTTCTGGGGTATTTGGCCTATCTGTTGTTAGAGGGTCTGGCGTGCTAAGCTAGACTCGATTAACTGACATTTGGTGGCAATTTTTTGGGTAGAGGTAAATAATTCAGGGAGATTTTCAATGTGCCTAGAAGTCACCATCGTGGCCGAGTCGTTCTTTTGGTGTTTTGGGCATGGAATTTTTACAAATATCGATAGGGATAATAGTGGATATTTGTGGGATATATTCTTATGTGATATGGGTGGGTGATGGGAGTGGACAATATTCTCATCAACTACAGGGTTTTTAGTTTTTACCTTTTTTCGGTCTTCCTTGTTTCACTCCTGCGTTGACAAACCGCTTAAACTGTGTCTCGACTGATATTTTGTTTGCTGTAGCATCTTCTATGATGTCGATAGTAGTAGACAACAATTATTCTTCGTCTTCTGATTCGAAAAGGACAAGCTTACGCTTCCCCTTCCCTTTTTTCTTGCGGCTTCTATTTCCTTTTCTATTTTCTTTAAGTTTTCTTTTGTCATAACATACTTTGAATTATCTGATTCGATGTCTTGTTATATCTCTTCTCCTCCCTCATGTTGATGAGTCAGGATGATACTCTATTCTATCAGTACAGCCACCTAATTTTCAGTTGGTACACTTCCAATTTGGAGAGGTTGGGACAAATTCCTTAGTTGAAGCTTGCTGGTATCCTCTATCGGTATATCCTCCGACATGAAGGTACTGATATATAAGATGAGTTCATAGTCCTCCTCTTTTTCTTGGTCGGTCAAGGGTTCTTCAATCTACTGATTCATTTCTTTAGCCCTTGCTGGTATCGACAGCTTGGTATTGGATTGTCGAGCTAGCTCTTGGAAGATCTCATCGACTGTTGGGTAATAGTCGAGAGGTTTTTCTTTTTCTTTCGACCCCTGCATGTACCAGAATGCAATGTGATCGAGCTCTAGTTGAATATGTGCAGTTTTTTGTAGACTTCTTCGGATGTTCTGCGACACCCTCCATCTATTTGTATGGACTTTTAGAGTCTGGAACCAATTTTCCAGCATTACTTTTCCATTTTCCAGTTCTTTCAGCATTCCATTCTGTGAAAATGGTTTGAATTGCCACATGTGGTATTTGTCAGGTTCTTGGAACTATTTATCTTTGACTAAACATAGGTGGTACATGGCTATCCAAATTATCATTGATGGGAACCTAATAATTCCAGCCGACTCCTGGCATTTTTCACATATGGTCTTGAGCATGTTGGAGACATATTGAGCCTAGCAGTAAATTTTCCCTGTGTATACTATTGTGTCGACTGCTTCCAACATTTCTAGCTTCATATCACTCACTTGGCCTGTGGGAGTGATTCATATCACTATGATTTTGGCAACTATCTATGGTTTCCAGGCTTGTATTTGACTAATCATTATCCCTTTCGAGTTCTTCCCTGATGATGTCCCTGCTAGTCGTTCTACTAATCTGTCTCTTATGCCGATAGGAACAGGGTCGCCTTGGTTTGAAATACTAGTAAGCTTGTATATGAATTCGTCGGAAATTTCTATTGGTTTGTCGAAGTAGAATTTTCCATTGTGGCACCAGCTAATGATAAAATTTACAGTTGTTTCTTTTGTCCCACCAAAACTCACCATGAAAGGTGTATTCATGTAACTCATAATGGTACTGTGGCTTATTTTCTCTGCTTCCTGTGTCATTTTCTTGTCCACATAGGCCCACTCTTTGATTTCTGCCCATGTAGTTTCCTATACCTTTGTGTTCTTAATATTTCTCAATCTCCTTACAAGTGGGGTTTCGGTGGACTCTAATTATTTTGTCTTAGCAGTTGTAGCTTGGGTTTGCTTGGGGGCCATTTTTTCTGTCTCTTGGTCGTCTTTCTTTACAGGGTTTTTGCACTCAAATTTCTGAGTACCTGGTTGCTCTATTTCTTTAAAACGCGATAAGGGATATTTTTCTAACGTAGTATTTATAGGTGGAGTGAGTGGTGAACTTGTCGATGAAGGTCTTAATGGAAGAAATGATGGCCCAAGATGTTCAATTGATGTCACATTTAATGTGTTTTGGATTTGGCACTCCTTCTGACCGTAGTCATGAAGGCATGATTTGACCTTTCGAGTCGTCTGTCAATGTTGATCATGAGGGTGGTCGATGATGGCTTGTCGATGGTAGGGGTGTTGGTTGTCGAAGTGCGGTCTACTGTGTCTTTCGAACTTTCCTGTCATCTTGGTTTTATGATTGATGGCTCTTTTTGTTGTTTTTGGGATTTTTAGATTTTTATAGGTTCTTCTGGATAGTTATGGTTGAATTTTTTTTTAGATTAGTTTTGGTACCGTTTTAGTTGGGCACCAATAACAAGTTTCTGAAATACTATGCCTTGTTACATCCTTAGTCGAACTCATCCATTGGCATGAATGTATTCGACAATGTAAGGTCCCATCCATTATGTGTGTATCTTTTTAGGTTTCCCTTTCACTCAACTATTATACAGTAGGGAAATATTTTCGACCGACAAATTTTTGTTTTTAATGTTTCTGTCATGCCAAGCCTTCTGCTGTTGTTTTTGAATTTCTTTATGTTGTATAGCGAGTAGTCAATGTTGTATAACGGTGTTTGGTGTATCAATCGTTTGTATGCTGTCCTGTAAGCCCATAACACTGCAGGGATTTTCTTGTCCCAATCATCCTTGTCGGTATTGCATATTTTTGTTACACCCTTTGTTAATGTTTTGTTAAATGCCTCTATTGCTCCATTCGACTGAGGGTGATAATTTGTACTGCGTCGGTGGTTGATTTTGAACTGGTATGTTAGTGCTTTGATGGTTTTGTTAATGAAGTGTGATCCTTGGTCACTGATCAAGGTTATTGGGCATCCAAATCTAGTAATTATGTTTTCATAGATGAACTTAGCATCTACCTCACTAGAACAAGTTTCAACGGGTTTTGCCTTTGCCCATTTGGTTACATATTCTACTGCAATTATTATATATCTTTCACTTGTTCTTTTTACTAGTATTGGGAATGGTCCTATGACTTCGATTACCCAAATTTCAAATGTTAGACTTGGGTTTACTGATATCAAGGGAATTTCTGTACTAGGCAGAGGTCACCTAGTCATTGGCATCGGCCGCATTGGCCAACAAACTTTTTCCAGTTCCTGTACAGTGTCGACCACCATAGCCCTGACTGTTGGATTTTCTTGGCAGTTGTATCTACTTGGAAATGTCCTCACGCGGGTCCATAGTGTGCTTCATGCATGATATTTTCTCTTTCTATTCTAATACACATCATCACAGGATGTCGTCTAAGCCCATTTTATATAAAAATCTGCTTATGAGGATGTATGGTGCAGCTTTCATGGCTAAGATTTGTTTCTTTTTCGTGCTCATGCCCTCTGGTGCATGCCCTCTTGTGCTTGACCATTCTCTATAAATTGTGCTATTTCCTCTAATTCTGTTGGGACAACTTCTATTTGAAATAAGTGTGTGTCCAAAAGGTCATCTTCTACTCCTGTCGGCTCCTCCCCTGTGTCGATTCTCGACAAGTGGTCGGGTCTGACATTTAGTTTTCCTGGTCTAATGAAAACTTCGAATTCAAATTCCTGGAATAGTAATAATCATCAACAAATTTTCCCATGATGTAAAGGTTTGTTTACGAGGTATTTCAATGCTTGGTGATCAGTATAGAAGATAAAAGAATTGGCTAGTAGGTAATGTCAATACTTTTATAGCCCAAATACCATACCTAATGCTTCCCTCTCTATTGTCGAATAGTTTTATTCTGCTTTGTTCATCTTTCTACTACTGTATACTATTGGATAGTCCATTCCATCGTCCCCTAGTTTCGTTAAGATCACATCTATTGCTAGGCCTGACGCGGTGATATGCACATGGAATTTGATCGACCAATTCAAGAATCTAAGGATAGGTGCTTCTACTAGTTTCCATTTTAATGTATCGAACGATATATTACATTCCTTTGTCCAGTAGAACTCTTGATATTCTCTTAATATTTCTTCCAATGGATAGGTCATATCTGAATAGTATCTAATAAATTTTCTGTAGTATCCTAAATGTCCCAGCAGTATCTTGACCTATTTTGGATTCACTGGTGGTTTCAAGTCGAGGATAATATTTATTTTGGTAAATTCTACCTTGATGCCTTCTTTACATACAATGTGTCCTAGTAGTATTACTATAGGAGTTAGGAAGATGCATTTCCTTATGTTGAGAGATAACTAGATTTGTCGGCATCGTTCTACATTAGCCTTAGTTATTTGCAATGATATTTCAACATGGAGTATATCGTCCAATCGTCAAAATATAAAGCCATCATTTTGTAGATGTATTCCTGAAATGTTTTGACAACAATTCTCGAAAGTACTGCAGGTGCATTTTTTAGACCAAAAGGCATAAATTTGTAGGCGAATGAGCCAAATTCACATATGAATGTTGTCTTTTTATGATCCTCTTTGGTTATTGGTACTTGGTTATACCCTGAGAAACCATCTATAAACGAGTAGAATTCATGTCCTACAACTTCATTTAAGATTTCGTCTGCATATGGCGTTGGGAATGGGTTTGTTAGAGTGACTTTGTTTAGTTCTCTTAAATCAACACAAATCCTCGGTTTTGTCAGGTCGTGTTTCTTTGGATAGGCGACCATCGGGCTTTCCCATTTTGACTGGTCGATAGGGTAGATAATTCCTACTGCGAGCATATTATCGATCTCTTTCTTGACTATCTCTTTGTATTTACGAGCTAATTTGTATGGCCTTTTCTTTACGGGTCGGGCATCGGGTTTGATGTCGATCTTCATTTCTCCCATTTCATGGACTAGACCTTTGAGATCTTTATAGTCTCAAGCAAAAACATCTTGGAATTCTTTCAATAGGTTTACTATTTCAATCATTTTCTCTTCACTCCAGTAATCGCCAATTCTCGCCATTTTTTGTCGTTCATCCTTTGATATGTCAAACTCTTTAGTTTTAACTTTGGAATCCAACCATTCTAGTGCATTGGCTTCGTTGATCGGTCGGCTCCCTTCTTTTAATGTAGCAGGGAATTTTGCTGTGGTCATTCGGTTGGTGTCTTCTTTGTCGATTGTGTCGACTTTAAGTACCGTTCGAATTGGTTTTGTTGTTTCTAAGTGATATGATTTCCATCGAAATATTTTTCCTTTTGTATTTTCCTTTTTGATTTGTAGTCTTTTCGACTATGGTATTCTATTGGTTTGAATGTTATTGCATGATATTTTCGGTCGATCATGTTTTAGTATCAGACTATTGTTCTTAGTCAGTTCTATGAATGTTTTTATCTGCTTTGCAGTTTCGACTAGCTTTTCGTTTTGTGGTATAAAACTAAAGTCTTTAATGAATTTTTCTCTAAGTTCGTTCCATTGGAACGTTTCACCTCATGCTTATTTCATTTTATACCATTTATTTGGTAGGTTGGCTAGCATCGAGGGAAACAGGTGTGGCCATGTACGTTCTTCTTTATAACCAAGTCTTCTCCATTCTCTTTCGCATGTTCTTATGTGTTCATCTGGGTCTTGTCCTTGGATGAAAATAGGTATTTTTGCATGTTTAGTTAGCTTCCTTCCTATGAATCTTTCTATGAAGTAAGTCGAAGCGGTTGTCCAAGTCTGCAGTCTTGACTGATGGGTGTCCCACCATCGAGCAGCTTGTCATGTAAAGGTTTCTACTAGGATTTGTAGTCGACCATGTTCACCTAGGTTCTTATATACTTGTTCTATATGCAAAATTGGGGACTCTCTTTCTTTATACCTTGGTTTTTGTCTGATACTTGTATTTGTTTGGGTTAAGGTAGGGTATTCCCTAGTTTTCTTTTCGAATATATTTTAGATGATGGATACTGAGTAGCATTGATGGGTTGGTTTTTTCTGTATAGCTTGAATGGTCCAACAACCCCTTGATTGAGTTTCATAGTTTTTGACTTCCCAATCATATAACTCTACGTCCGAGTTATATCCTTCTGAGTTTTGGTTGCCTAAGCGAAGCTCACCATAGGTATTGGGTTCAGTGTAGTCTTTGTTCTTTTGAATTTGATATAATTTTCGAATGTCAACTTCTTCATCGATGGGTTCAGTCCAAGGTTCTCCTTGGGAAGGATGAATAGGGACGATAACTTTCTTTCCATTCCATTTTAATTTTATCCTTTCTTTGTCTATATGCTTTCATTTTTCTTCCCCATGGTAGACCTACCAAGGCTGGGAAGGAGCTGGATCCTTCTTTAGGGTCAATGATTTCAAAGTCGACTTTGGTCAATATTCCTTTTATTGTTGTGTGAACATCTCTCCAAACCCCAATGGGCTCGATCAACCCTTGGTCAACTAACTTAAGGTATATACCTGATTCATATAGTCGAGGTCTACCTAACTAATCCCATGTATCTCAAGTCATAATATTTACTTGTGATCCAAAGTCGAGTACAACTTGTTGAACATGGTATCCTTTGATTTCTAGATCGACAAGTGGGTCGGCATCGCTCTTGTCTTTTTGGTTCAGACTGCAGATATTTTTTGTTTGTTTTTCTGTATTATTACTGTGATTCATATTATACATCAAGTCAATGAATTGAGATACCGATTTATCATCCTCTACTAAACGTATTAATTCTTTAACCATGTTTTGTCGACTTTTGTCGACTTCTTCTTGCCTAGAAAATTCTTTAAACATATTTGATGCGTCGTTATATAGTTGTTTTTGTTTTGTCGGATTAGGATAATCATTCTTTTCTTTAATTTTACTTATACATGGATTATTATTTCCAATTTTTGTCCCTTGTCGATTTACTATGTGCAGGTTCTTTGTATTCATTACATCATGTTTTTGAACACATGACAAGACATTAACATTTTTCTTTTTATTAATATTGTCGAGCATGGTGGGACAATCCTCTAATGAGTGATCACCCACACCACAGCTAGTACAAAACTTTAAATTAGTTCTCTCCTTGTATGGATAGTTTGCATAGCGATGTCCCTCTTTGTAACATGTAAAGAACTAGATGGGTCATCGTGGTAGATTGTTGTGATTTCCTGAAAATCGTCCTCGACCTCCATATCCTCCCCGAATATTGTCGAACCAGTGCTCATATTGATGGCCTTCATATCTTTGATTATTTGATTCATTTTGTTCATTGTTCCCCGAAGAGTTGTCATTGTTCTATGCGACTGCATTCGTTTGGTAGACTGCTTGATAGTTTTGTCAATTCTTCAAGTTTAAGTGGCAGTCGACAGTTGCGTGAATTTTTACCTCACAGATTGTGCACCATGATGCTTTGCCATTTTTCATGTTATATGGGAAATCTTTTGTTGCATGTTCTCCATGTTCTTCGAAAATGTCGCAGAAGCATTTCGTCTGAATAGTTATCTTTAGTGTGTCCATCCATGGAGCATTCTGTGCACCATACATCCTGATTCTTGAGTTTCATCTCTTTCAAATATTTCTGCATGATTTCTAGATGTTCTTCTAGCTTGGTATCGACGGGATATGCTAGGAAATATTCATCCATCTCTAATTGTAGAGCTTTGGTAAGTGCATCTTCATATGTTTTAAACTTCTCCAAGCTTATGTGCCGCCGAATTTTCTATGATAAACCTGCAACAAACCACTAAATTAATAATTGTTCGTCGATTACATAGTCGAGTTGTCTAAGGAGGTCTTTCCATCATTTGTCATATTCCCAGACAGACTCTGTTTGTTTCTGAGTTGTTGTTTTCATCATTTTGGCTTCCAGATGTTTTGCATCTAGAGTTTTAAAGAAAGACAAGAATTGTGCTTTAATGTCTGCTTTGGATGCTTGGGGAGTTCTCTCGATATAGGTCATATACCAAGTTAGTGCTCTTTTCTGTAAAGCACCAACAAACTGTGCCATCTGTTGTTCTTTGACCATAACTTGATTTGCCTCCCATATTGACTCACAAATGAACCAATGTCATCTAGGGTCTTCGTCACCCTCGTAGAGAGGGATATGTGTTGATCTATGACCCATGTCGGTATCGCTGTTGTTGTTTCCTTCAGGAGGTGGCGGTGGTGGGGGTGGTGGTGGGGGTAGTGTTTTGTTTGTCTCGCTGTTCAGAGCTGTTGTTGATAGAACTTTTGTTCCGTCGGTTTTTTTTCTTGTCGTTTCTTCTTCGACAAGTAGTCGATTTCGGTCGAATTCTTCTATCAATTTCCAACTACACTGATTTGTCTGCAGGTCCGACTGTTCTAAATTTTTCAAAGTTGTGTTTGGCAGGGGGGGTGCTCCTTCATGTGTTGGGTAGAGAAAGTGGATACTTTGGTTGGAAGGGTACGCCTAAAGTGTTACCCGATTTCCTTCCTCCACTCGACAGATTACTAGATGATTATCATCATTTACCTTGTCATCTAGTCGACTCCATATACCAAACTCACCAGCTTTTAGTCGTAGGTCTTGTTCCATAATGGCCTGAATTTGGGTACTCGAATCCGTTGGAGACAGAGGTCTTATCTCTTGGGGAATTTCTAGTTGGAGAGCTTCTCGCTACTCTATCCATGGGTATTCTTCCATGGGTGATGCCTCTTCATCTGTGTCTTCTTCCTGTCAGTCATGACCCGACTCTGGAGGATTTCTTTCTTGGTCTGTCACTCTAGTAGTCATTCCTCTTTGCAGTGTTATAACCTGCTCTCTTCTTTCTTCCCTTATTTTTAGCCTCTTCTCCCTTTCTATTCTCTGTAAAATATCCGACGTACCTTTATGTGTCATTGTCTATTCGATTTCCTTATTAGGTTGACTTTTCATTGCTAGTGATGGTATTTTCTTCAGTTGACTAGAATCCTTTTTACTTTACCCCAACACATGACTAGCTACCCCCCCGTAGCCTACCCCAATGCTTTAGAAAGCTCAGATAGTTTTGTTTATTTGCTTAGGAATTACTCCCACTCCCTTTCGACAATGATTTTTTCTCACTTCTTCTATTTCTCCGCCCAGTTAGAATTTGGTGGTGGTTCACGTAGTGATAGACGAGGCTCTACGATATGGCCCACTCCCTTATCTATTAAGAATTTTAACAAAAGGGTCGGAAGGAGAAAAGAAAATGCTCGGTGATGTCTGTATAAAACCTTTTCTCAATGCTTTCGACCGAAACTCTTTCCTCCATGGCTTGTTCTTCGCAGAATTCATCTGTGATCTTTTCAAACCACTCCGACAAGTTTGTTCATCCACCTCGAATCAGTTTCTCCAGTAGCTCTTGGTCCTTAGTTGCTTCTAGCTTTTTCATCCAATTTTTTTTTCAAAAGCTGAGGTACTGACTCTACAAACTTCTTATGTGTTTCAGTGAAGAATTTCTCCTTCGCATGAGAAATGGTCAATCTATTTCTCCTTGCATTGTTATGCAAATAATTTGCTATCTTATGCTCCCACCAGTTCTTAATCTCTTGCTCTGATATCATCTGCTTATGGTCATTACGTCCGTATATGTACTACCGGCAATGGAACCAATGTTGTAATCTCACAGATCACATAGGGTTACCAATAATACACATATAAAGATATAAACACAACAGATACAAGAGACAAGAATAGATAAGGAAGTAACAGATTATATTACATTACATGAGGGTCCATACATTATATTACTAAAACTGAACCAACTTCTCATCTAGATCAACAGCCTAATAATATATATGATTACAAATGGTTACAAATAACTACCTGTCGGTTCGGTCAACCGACACAAATTCATGCAATTGACCTAATCTCTAATTAGTCCGCTATTCGACTAGTTGGCTCACCAAGTAGCTCCTCCAACACTTCCCAAGAAGAATATTCCTCTAGAGTACATCAGCATTTAATTTGGAGCAGCATCAACAGCATTTTTGGTTTGCCTCTCATGTCTTATCTTGAGGGAGGATTTTCCCCATGTGGTTCTCTTTCCTCTACTTTTTGGACATAGTAATTGTTAAATGGTGACCATAGCCTTGTTGTTGGGCCCTATATGCATCCATATGCATCTATATTTTTTTGACATAAAATCATAAAGTCAGACTTATAGGGGGTGTTGGAATATATTAAACCCACTCAATACTTAGGATAAAATAATCAAACATTATTTGATTAATTATCTACCCACTAGATTACACTAGTACAAAATGAGAAATTAATGACTAAAAAATGACTAAAATCGGGCTATAAACGACTATTTTTGAGTCAGTGACTAATAGTGGCTAATTTCCACTATCTTATAGCTAGTTGTATTTCACGTAGTCATTAATAGCTTGACTTATTAGTCATTGATAGTCAATGATTTAGTCACTGATTGCAGCAGTTAATGAACAAATATATGACTAAATAAACTACTAGATGATAACATATTAATGACTAAGATAAATATGACTAAACGTTAGTTGCTCTATAAGATATGGGAAATTAGCTACTAATAGTCGTATATATGTGAAGTTAGTCATTTTCGTAGTCACAAATTTATGATAGGGTACGGAGGAATCGAACCACCAACCTCCTGCTTATAATTAGGCAGGTTCTCTACCATTGAGATAGAAACCTTTAAGAAGTTTTCATTGCTTGATAATGATGATATTTAAACAAATTTTGCATCATTAAAGCATAGAAAGTAATGATTATCAAGTTTTAATAGATCCATAATAGCTTACCCTATACTAGTCCTAGAAGGCCATCAACTCCAGTCTCCATTGGAAAGATTCTATTAATTCAAAAATCTCTTTCAATGATCATGTACTTTGGTGGTCATTTGTTGTCCTCTTAAAAAACAACCCTCCACCTAAAACAACTATTAGAAAACAGGACCACAGAGCAATAGCAGATATACAGTTAAATCAATAAACAAGATGCAAAACACATTAAAATATTACAGAGAGACACAGATATAACGTGGTTCACCCAAATGATGGGCTACGTCCACAAATAAATTGCCATTCCTTTTATTACAGTCCAAAAAGATGAAGGGATACACCCTACAACAAAACTGTTGCACTTCCTCTTCACACTCTCACAGTCTCTCTTCCAATACAATACAATACCATACACAGTCGTGTTACAATGCTTTCTTTTATAGGGGAAATACAATGGGAAAATTCTAGGGTTAACCCAACACCATGGATCCGCAATACTGTTGGCCAACACACATCCCAAAAAAAATTGCTCGTGGGCTCCGTCCCTGAACCCCCATTTTCTCGGGGGCGCTGCTCCAAACCCCAAGGAAGGGGGAATGAGTGTACAGTACACCTAGGTTACAAACATGACTGAATAATATATCTGGATCTAGAAGATTAGGCTCCACAACCAACAATCTCCCACTTGGAGACTGATCACAACAACTCCACCGCTACTGCAATTTATGGACTATGCTCTGGACCTTGGACTTAGCAAATTTATTCTTTTCACCTTCATGCTTGAAGGCCGACAGAAACCGAGTAGGAACTCAGTTTCTCTTTGGTTACTCCCTTTGTCAACATGTCTGCAAGATTCTGGCTAGTGTGTATCTTTTCTAGTTTTAACAGTTCTTCATCTAGAACAAATCTTATGAAGTGGTACTTGAGTTGTATATGTTTAGTCCTTGAATGAAAGGCTAAGTTATTTGCAATATGAATGGAAGTCTAGCTATCACTGTACAGCCTACTATTCTCCTGCTTCTTACCCAATTCTTCCATGAACCTCTGCAACCAAATCATCTCCTTACTAGCCTCTGTAGCAGCAACATACTCCGCTTCCGTTGTTGAAAGTGAAACAACCTGTTGCATCTTTGAAATCCAACTTAATATTGTTCCACCCACAGTAAACACATACCCTTTGGTGATCCTCCTGCTATCTTTATCACCAGCCATATCTACATCAACATATCCTTGTAGAACAGTGTCTGAACCTCCAAAACATAATGCATGTGAAGTGGTACCTCTCAAATACCTGAGAATCCATTGTACTTCTTTCCAATGCTATTTACCTGGATTATTCATATTCCTGCTCACAACTCCCACTGCATGTGCAATATCTGGTCTTGTGCACACCATGGAATACATCAAGCTTCCAACCGTTGATGAATAGGGAATCTTGGACATGTAATCTATCTCTTCCTGTGTCTCTGGACACATATCCGTGCTTAGTTTGAAATGGCTGGCCAAAGGTGTACTGACTGGTTTTGCAATCTGCATTATAAACCTCTACAACACCTTTTCTATGTACTCACCTTGAGACAACGTTAATTTGTGATTTTTCCTGTCTCTTGTTATTCTCATACCAAGGATTTGCTTTGCAGCACCCAAATCCTTCATCGCAAATGATTTAGCTAGTTTTCTTTTGAGCACATTTATATCCTGCATATTAGACCCTACAACAAGCATGTCATCCACATACAATAACGAGATAATATATCTTCCATTATCTAGCCTCTTGAAATAAACACAGTGGTTAGAATGACATCTATCATAATGTTGTTCTGTCATAAACTTATCAAATTTTAAATATCACTGCCTTGGAGCTTGCTTCAGGCCATACAAGCTCTTCTTCAACCTGCAAACCAAATTCTCCTTCCCTTTGACCTCATACACTTGTGGCTGCTGCATATAAATCTCTTCCTCCAAATTCCCATGGAGAAAGGCTGTGTTTACATCTAACTATTCAACATGCAAATCTTCTACCGCCACTAGACTTAAAATAGTTCTAATTGAAGTCATTTTAACAACAGGAGAAAATATTTCATCAAATTCTATACCTTTCTTTTGTGCAAACCCCTTTACAACAATTCTAACCTTGTGCCACTCCTTTCCTCCATCTTCTTCCTTCAACCTGTAAACCCATTTATTCTGCAATGCCCTTTTTTCTGCAGGCAACTTAACCAGATCCCAAGTATGTTTTCTTACCAATGAGTCCATCTCCTCATCCATGCCTTTCTCCCACTTCTTTCTAGTTTCTACTTGCATTGCTTCTTCAAAACATTCTGGTTCACCAGAATCAGTCATCAATAAATAATACAGTGTGAGGAGAGAATCGTTCAGGGGGTCTACTTAACCTGGTAGACTTTCTTACAGTTGCAGGAGTTTCAGGTACCTGCTGCTGCTCTTGATTTTCTGGTGTCTTTGGAACTTCATTTTCTTTGATTTCATCAAGCAATGTGTACTCTATGTTTTTTTTCTTCTTTCTTTCCCTGCAACTGATATTTGTACATGACCTTTTCATTGAATACAACATCTCTACTCCTAATGATTTTGTGATTTTTAAGATCCCATAAGCGATAACCAAAATCATCAACCGTGTATCCAATAAAGGTACATTTATTGGATTTAGCCTCAAGCGTTGTTCTATCATCTTTATCAATATGGACAAATTCTTCACAACCAAAATTTCTCAGAAATGAGTATTTTACCTGTTTACTTTTCCATGCCTCCTCTTGAATGCCACCATCCAAAGCACTTGAAGGCCCTCTGTTTATTAAATAAACAACAGTGTTTACAGCATCAGACCAAAACTGTAAGGGCAACCTTGCATGAAATCTCATACACCTTACACGCTCCATGATCGTTTTGTTCATCCTTTCTGACACACCATTTTCTTGTGGTGTTCCAAGGACTGTCTTCTCTCTGCGAATCCCATTGTGTGAACAGTAACTATCAAACTCCTTGCTGCAGTACTCGCCTCCATTATCAGATCTGATACATTTCAACCTTTTTCCTGTCTCATTCTCAGCCAAAGCTTTCCACTTCTTAAAAGTATCAAACACATCATATTTTTGTCTAATGCAATAAACCCAAGTTTTTCTAGTTGCATCATTAATAAAAGTAACATAATAATGAGAGCCACCAAGATATTGTACCTGAGCTGGTCCCCATACATATGTATGGACAAGCTCTAACTTTTCACTCTTCTTTTGTTTCCCAATCCTGAGAAATATAACTCTCTTTTGTTTTCCATCAACACAGTTCTCACAGAATTCCAAACTTACCTGCTTCAGATCTGGAAGCAATTTCCTTGAGTGGAGAATCTGCACCCCCTTCTCACTCATGTGGCCAAGTCTATGATGCCACAACGCTGCACCTGTTTCTATGGAAGCTACAGAGATAGAATAATCAGTATTATGAGGACATAAATATAATGTACCTACCCTATCTCCTTTTACTATAACCAGTGATCCTTTAGTGATCTTCCACCACGTTTCTCCAAACGTAGACAAACAACCGCTATCTCCCAACTGCCGTGTTGAGATCAGATTTCTTTTCATAGCAAGAATGTGACTTACATCCTTTAGCAACCATTCACTTCCATTATTTAACTTAATCCATACCTTACCCTTTCCAACAAGTTTACATGGTTCATCATCCCCCAATAGCACATGCCCAAAATCACCTTGAAAATAATCATGAAATAATTTCCTATGGGATGTAGCATGACATGAAGCCCCTAAATCTACTACCCAGTAATCACTAGTATTATCTAATGCAAGAATCAAAGCATCTTGTAACACATCACCTGCTACATTCACTTCCTAAGTAATCTCTTGCTGTCTATCTCATTTCAATCTTTGGAGCTCTGCAGTGCTTCTTCAGATGTCCTTTCTTACCACAGTTCCAGCACTCTATTTTTCCGAATCTAGACTTGGATCTGCCCTTTTTAGAATTGCCGCAATTTCCTGGGATCCTTTTTCTCTCGTTTTTTCTGCCTCTGCTTTCCATGGTCAACGCATTACCTGATGTCTCACCTATGCTTTTTCTTTGCATTTCCTCGCTAAGAATAACACCGACAACATCATCAAACTTAAGAGTGTTTGAACTAGGGACAGAGTTACTTACAGCCATGACCAAGCTATTCCAGCTTTCTGGCAATGAGCATAAGATTAGAATAACCCTAACCTCATCATCAAAGTTCACTTTTACAGAACTTAACTGACTAGTAAGTGTATTAAACTCATTTAAATGGTCAGCAACAGATCCACCTTCCAACATCTTCATATTAAATAGATGCTTCATTAAAAATACCTTGTTAGAAGCCGAGGGTTTTTCGTAGAGCTTACTCAATGCGCTCATCACACCCTCTGTTGTTTTTTCTTTCAAAATATTGAAGGCCACCAACGAAGCCAAGCACAGCCGTATTGTTCCCAGTACCTTTCTGTCAAGAACCTCCCATTCTTCATCCTTCATAGCCGTCGGTTGTTTTGCTTTTCCGCCCAACGACAGGTACAGATAGTCCTCCATTTGCATCTTCCATAACTGATAGTTTTGGCTATTAAATTTCTCGACCCTGAACTTTCCTTCTTCTACCATTTCTCCCACTCGAACTAGGAACCCTTCTTTCCTGTGAGTTTACCAACCAAATAGACCTTTTGGATTTGATACCAATTGTTAGAAAACAGGACCATAGAGCAATAACAGATATACAGTTAAATCAATAAACAAGATGCAAAACACATTAAAATATTACAGAGAGACACAGATATAACGTGATTCACCCAAATGATGGGCTATGTTCACAAAGAAATTGTCAGTCCTTTTATTACAATCTAGAAAGATGAAGGGATACACCCTGTAGCAAAAACGTTGCACTTCATGTTCACGCTCTCACAGTCTCTCTTCCAATACAATACAATACCATACACAATCGTGTTACAATGCTTTCTTTTATAGGGGAAATACAATGGGAAAATTCTAGGGTTAACCCAATACCATGGGTCTGCAATACTCTTTGCCAACACACATCCCAAGAAAAATTTCTCAGGGGCTCTGCCCCTCGAACCCCCTTTTTCGGGGTGCTGCCCCAAACCCCAAGGCAAGGGGAATGAGTGTATAGTACACCTGGATTACAAACATGACTGAATAATATCTCTGGATCTAGAAGATTAGGCTCCACAACCAACAACAACTTGGTTTTTTTGCCAATTGATTGTTCAAAAAAAGCCTGCAAAAGGTCATTGATTTGTTTGACTCCCAGGCAAGAGATTGCAAAAGCTGGCCAAACTTGAAAGAGAGTTGGCCAATCCTAGCATTCTAATTTTGGACAAGGTTAAAAGGCTTGTCCTTGGCATCTCTTTATTAAAATTGGATTGCATGTTCTTGTGCCCTAGTGAAGGGACTGACGCTGGAACTAGTTTAAGGCCTTTAATAATTACAAGTTTTCTCATTGCTATCATTGGTTGTGTGCAAAGTTGCTAATTGACAATAGGCTCAATAAGATTTGGTGTCTTAAATAAATAAAAAAGGCATGGTTATTTTGAATCTCACCCTAGTGTAAATATTTCATTGAACCAAAAGTTACAATCTTTTCTCTGTCCCTAATGTTGTTGGGCATAGGCTTGGGAAATACTAAATAGGTTGCACTATTTGTGAATATCACAACCCAAGTTCCTGCTCTGTGGAAAAAATGAGACTATCAAGCATGTTTTTTTGGTACTATGTCTTTTCTCAAGCATCCTGGGAATGGGCCTACCTTATTTGTAGTTAAATCCTTCCTTTTCATATTTCTTGGAAAGCAGTCCTCCTGGGGGATAAGATTCCTCGGCCCATTGAATTCAAAGTATCTTGGCAACATCTTCAACATGAATTTTTTATTTTATTTTAAAATTTAAGAAATGAATGTAAAAAGCTGTTAAGGATGAGAGTAATTTCATGTAGTTTTACAATTCAGTGATCTATGCTAATTTGCACCTGCAAATCTCCATCAAGTTTCAAAAGGTGTAGGAAAAGATGGATCATTTTCCCCACTTGATTGATTATTGGGGTGGTGGAGGTTGGACCTTGGTCAGTTAGCCCCTGGAATCCATCTCTCTTGTGTCTTGAAAATTGAATGCCCCCCCCCCCCCCCCCCCCCCCCTGCATGAACCACTTGTAGAAGAGTTTATCCTGCATCACAAAATCCTTCTGGTCAGGATGATCATATAATAAGTGTTGAAGATGTTTTAAAAATTCCCAAGTAACTAGAAAGCATAAATTTAAAACTATGATTTTTCAAGACACATGTGAAAGTGTAGCAACCTACAAATATTGCATGCCTCATATGCACCTAATTACTAAATTAGGTGTCAATTTCATACTCCTTTTAAAATATGTTACCTTCTTATTGCTTGCTACATCTTCTGCTTCTATAACAAGCGTTGTTCCCTCATTAGTAACATGCTAAAAGGCATTGAAAATTGTTAGGAACAAAAATTATGAAAAAAAAGGTCCCATTTTCTCAAAACATCATTTTGAGTTCTAAAAATGCTCTCATATAGGGCAATTTTCCATCAAGTAGCAAAGCAAAAAGAACTTAAAGAAGTACCTATTTAAACAATTGGGCCATTGGTTCCAGACCTTTTGGTATCCTAGAGAACAACCTATACATTCTTGAAAGGCATCCATCTACAGTGAATACTCACTTTCAATCCATAATGTTATTTAGAAGAAAACATACTAGGGACTTCATATTTGTACATTGCAAAGCCATGTATCAAATTCATACCTTCCCATCCTTTAGCAAGGAATCACACCCTGAATGTTTCTTCAAAATAAGCTGATTTTTATACTGGGAAAGGAGTTCATGCTCTACTTTCTACACATAAATATCCAAAAAGACAACAAAAAAATCAAGGGAGGAATATTGAACTAAAATAGTCAAAACAATTTTGGTGTTTTGTTACATTAGTGATTGAATTTTAAATTAAAAATGAGAAAACTGTTTGACAGCAAGTTATGCACTCACAAGAACTCTTACAAATGGAATCTTACCCCTATTAACTTTTACTCACTGTATGCATGTAAATAATGACTAACTCTCTCTTTATCAAGCTTCAAGCATTCTTCATCCTATAGGAAGATACACATTTTTGCTTTAGTTTATAGGTAGTTTCAACAAGTGTTTATACATATAAATTTGCATGACGAAAACCAAATTTAGGGAAGACCTTGAGCATATAATCTGGACATGAATTTTCCAGAATCCATGAAGCAGCCTTTCGAGAGTAGTATGCAGGCAGCAGCATTGTCTTCCAACATGGCTGATTCAAAGTTTGTCTCATAGTAATCCATGTTATCCATCCCAATCTCCACGAAGATGCCCAAAACATTTTTTAGTAGAGCATGATCTATCTATTCTCCCTCACGTTCCCGATTAATCTAAGATGATCAACATAACCAATATATATCTAAGGTTACAAATCATGTAAAACCAAAAAAATATGAATTGTCAACAAATAGAACTTACTATTATTTGTAGATTGGCTGAGATCAAGAACATACCAGTGAAATCACTACATTTCTTACAGTAGTCTTCAGTTCAAGCAAAGGTTATGGTTTTGTAAAATTTGATGATCATTAGGCCCAATGAAAATTTGAAGAAGCAAGAAAAGAATGGGGCTCCACCTAATATTATTACAGAATTTTCTCAATTGCTGCAATTCCACATTGCTACCTATTTTGACAATGTGCTTCCTGGTCAGCCAAGGGTAAAGAATCCATCTTCATGATTTTTGTTGACATAGTTGGTTTGTAACTTTGTTTTATGAACCAAATTATTGTTTTATGCTTGTGGCCATTAGGAAATCCAGCGATCGGGATGACCCATTAAGTCCATATGCATTAGACTGAAGGCCAAGGAAGGTTGCATTAGAGGGAATTTAATGGGGAAGCATGTACATTTTTTAGCTTGAAATTTCATGTACTTAAATTTTATGTATTTTTATGTTTTGTGAGTGTTTCCCAAGTCCTGGTGATTAGTTTTCTGAGTTTATGAGTCACTCTCAAATGATGGTCTTGCTAAGTCATTCCCATGTCCAAGTTTAATAACATTCTCAGAAGTTGTCATTAGAATACATTTACTGTGATTTATTTCTTTTGGATTTTGTTATAGGCATTTTGACCAAGTATTTCATTTTTCTATAGGAGACATTTTAAGTTGTGGTTGACAGTTTTCTGAGATTTTTGGAACTCTGCAGTGTCTATGGGATTCTTAACTTAGCCATAAAGGTGCCGAGGCTATTAGATTGTTTATTATCATGTTTGTGCTCCTCGGTAACTTCATTGGTTGAATTGTCTCAGAAACTCCTAAGAATTGAGATTATTGTCACAAACATTTTCAGGTTAGAGGTTTGTTTTTTCCTTTATGTTTCTATATATAAAGAAGTGGATATGTTTTTGTACCTAATCCTGCCATGGATTCAAAGGCACTGTTGTATCATCACCACATAGTACCTTTACAAGGATGGGCTTCAAATGCCTGCCTTCTAGTTTCTCTGAAATTATGACTCTCTTTTATATGAATGAAAACAATGTTTCTCAAACTTGTAAATGTGTGCTTATTGGGGGTGTTTGCATAAATCTACTGGGAGTTATTGGAATTCATCAAACTCGAGGGACATGGTCTCACACACGAAGAAGCCTTGTTGTCTAAAGATATGTTTCTGTTATAGGTATTCATGTATGAGTATTGGCTATGAATTGATGAGATCGAAATTATTCTCCATGGGGTTTTAGATAAACAAAAATTCTTGTTTGAAGTCTGGTAGATTGTTTTTTTGTCTTCCCGAACATTATCTCAGTGGATGCTAAATAATGCATTCAATCTCTTTTCTGAACTCTGTTTTTCATCTTTGTTGTTGGAAAGCTCTGTAGTGGAATACATGAGCAAGCAACCGTATTCTGTGTGCAACTTGTGTTTGCTCCAATTGATGCATCTTTAGTTGATGATGCTCCTCTGCTGCCATCTGGTTTCCAAGTAAATCCTTTGGAATATGGATCAGTTGAGTATATGTTATAACCATCATGTTCAAGAAACTTGACTTTCATATATTCTGGAATGACATATGACATGATGCAGATGTTTAGCAATGTATAACATTTATTGATAATTGACAAGTGATGTATGGTAACTAGGAGCTGACTGTATCTCCGGCTAAATGAAATATGTATGATGCAGGAAACTTCTCCCCCAAACCGAACATTGGATCTAGCTTCTGCTCTTGAGGTTGGATCAACTGGAGCTCAAGCAAGTGGTGATTGTGGAGATATCCATTTCCAATTCACTTATCAGAACCATGTACGAGACAATGTAGCATCCATGGCCGGCCAGTATGTATGTCATGTCATAGCATCTGTGCAGAGGGTTTCCATTGCACTAGCTCCTTCTCTACATAGTCCTCATCTAGGACCAAGGCCACCTCCTGGTACCCCATAAGCACTAATACTTACTCGCTGGATTTGTCAGAGCTACAGGTAAATAAGGGAACGTGTGCAGTGCACACAACAACTTTTGTTCTGGAATATTCCATGTTTTTTTATTTCAAGTATTGCGAGTATTTTGAAGTTGTTGTCTACTGATTACAAATTGTTGGGTACAATGCATCTCTGACTATAACTTCTTGGAAGAAATTTGGAAAATAATGAATCTGTGTTGAAACTCCTATGGCACTATTCAGATGGAATCATGTGTTGTTCCTGGAAGGTATGCATGACATAAAGAGTGAATAAGATACTAAAAAATCACATTGTCTCTCTCCATTTTGTTGATTGATAAAACTAACTCTGAAGGAATTGGATTTTTCCATCTAGCGGTCATGAGTTCAATACCCATTGAACCTTCACATGCACAAATATTGTAGTCCTAGACTCCCGAAGCCAATTGCAAAATGTACATGGCCAAGTCACTGACCATGTTTCTTTTTCTAATATTGTACTATACTTTTGACCTGCAGACATTGCCAGCTTTCACATTTGCAAATCAAGCAGGTCTTGATATGTTGGATACAACCTTGGTTTCCCTACAATATATATCATTGGAAAGAATACTTGATCATAACAGCCGCAAGAGGTTGTGTTCAGATTTCACACAAATTATGCAGCAGGTAATGCCATCCTTTGAGATTGCACTGCTGCCTTGCATTGAGTTGCATTGCAAATATCCATGGTATTAACTAATTTGTTCTTTTTCTTTTTGACAGGGTTATGCTTATCTACCTGCTGGAATATGCATTCCTAGTATGGGCAGGCCTGTTTCATATGATCAAGCTATAGTGTGGAAGGTACTTAATGATGAAAATAGTACTCACTATATAGCTTTCATGTTCGTGAATTGGTCTTTCATGTGAGCAGTTTTTGGATGTAAATTCAATGGAAAAGCCATGTTGGGATTTCATCACTTGAACAAATGGATTTACCACCTTTTGAAGCTTCTGTAACTTTAAGTTGTATGCCAACTGGATATAACAACCCTACTAAAAGATTTTAAAGGCTCTAATGAATCATGTAAGCAGCATCCTTTGGATGCATTTTCTTTCATTCAAGGACATATGCTTAGTTGCTAAGACCTATCAGTAAAGTTTCTTTGTTGGGATTTTTGATATTTTGAATTTGCAATGACCTCAACTTCATTTACCACCAATGTACTCAAAAGTAGCATGTACAGTTCTATCTCAGAAATATATCTAGTGGTAGTTGAGTTCACATCCTTCTGATAATCCTTTGGGACGTATCTCCATTTTTAATTATCAAAATGGGATGGTAAAGACGAAAATCTGCTCCTATTTTGTTCCTTGCTAATAGTTTTCAACAATCTGTATTTCTCCTTCATCATACAAAAGTCTGGGATCCTCTTGCATATGGATATGGATCCATAACAAAAGGACCATACCAGGAGTCTTTGACAAGCTACCCATTATCATTAGTTTTTCATCCCAATAGCTTGTTAAAAAAGTTGTATACATGAGACTCTTAATTATGTAATAGATATAGTGGGTTCTTGACAAGAAAATATTTGTGTACTCGATGGAACTGAAGGCTTTTAATTGAACTAAAACCTCTAAAAATAAAATAAACAAACTTGAGAAAGGCTAAACCCCATTTTTCTTCTATTTCTGAAAATCAACAGTAATTTTTATCAAAGGTTACAGTTTGGAGAGAAAATGATGTGTTAATGTAGTTGGAAGAATCTATGATAATTGATTTATCCCATATGAATTGCTTTTGGCAATTTCCTTAGTTATAGGATTTGAACCTATGTATAGGGGTTGGTCATAGGTTCAAATCCAGTCAACTTCCTCAGGGTCACCAGTCATTATTGTGGCTGGAAGTGGGGAAGCCCTCCATCCAGATATTTCAAGGAAGAGCAGGGGATCCCAAGAGGTTTTCCTTAAGAACAAAACACCCATACAATAAACTAAATACTGAATATGTGGCTTGAAGAAAATTTCTTGAAATCTGGCATTTAAAGCAACTTCCAAAATTGGATTTCATTCATGCTGGTGTATTTCACATGAGTGAAATCTTGAATACGGTTTCTTTTTCCATGATTTGTTCTTTTCGATTATCTGACATATTTTCCATCATTAAACCATTTATGGGCTTGCCACTGATTGACCTTATGAGTTGAGATCCAAGATTTATTGTTGTTGTGGTGTTGGTCTGCCACCAAACCTTCAACAATTTTCAACTATAGAACTGAACGTATCTTTTGCTGATTTTTGGGGAAGGGGGAAAAATAAATGGGTTTCAGGGATGACTAAATAGTAGAGAGGTCACCCAAATTTTAGTGAATCACAGCATGAGGAGGCCCCCAGCAACACTAAATTTTTTATAGCCAAGTGATTACTATTGACACCCTAAAGACATGATACAACCTATCAAGGACTATAGTCCTACCCCTGCACCTCCCAATCACCCTTGAGATATATATAAGAACACTCTTAATATGTTGATTACAATATGTCACTTCAACTTCATCCATAGTTCATGGACTGTTACCAACTAGCCTCAAAACTTAGGTTCATAACAAAGTTCAACATACCTTGGATGCACTTGAATTTGACCTGATTTAAATATGAGAGTTTTTACTGACAGTTACCGCCTTTCACACACCTGTGGGGGGAACGTGGAAGAAATATCCAAGCCACTAGGTGTTTCCTTGGGGAAAGTCTTGAGTCAAGGATGTCACCTTGTTCTTGACGCCTCGGTTTAGGCTCAAATCCTAACAAATCCAATGGGGGTAGACCATTTTAAGTTACTAAGGAAAACTACTTATGATGATGTTTATACTGAATGAGTTGTTTAGGAGTTTGAAATTAAACATTAATAACCATAGATGACAAGATAACAAAATGAGCACAAGAAAGCACAATGCTGACACACAATATATATATATATATATATATATATATATATATATCAAAAAGATTTAAACATAGAACCAATGCCTTAAAAATGGAGTCATAAAATAATCAAAGTACTTTCATGTGCTTGGAGTGAATGTTTTGTGATAGCCTCTTGGTATGTTTTAATTTAATGTGAAATATGAGTGGATTAAAATTAGGCGAGGGGGGACTCCAGATATACCCGAGGGGTACTTGGAGTATGTCCAAAAATAAACCTTCACGGCTACCCGCAAGGAATGTGTGGGATGAATGGAGTCTCTGATACTGTGTTCATAATACATGCGAAGGTGTAACAGAGATCGGTGCCTCAAGGTCACTGTTCAGGAGTTTCCACTTCCTTTGGGTATTTTTCCACCATCTATGGTTTGATCAAGGCATTGGATTTTCACCTGATGGTGGTTAATTGGGGAAGGTGAAGAATAATTAATCTAGTCACTCACATTGCTTCTGATGCAGCTTGACTGATCGGATGAACTGAAACCAAGTGCAGACCATACACACCGGAGTCTTGTCAATTTTAGTAAATTTTAAAGGATGTGTTTTTTAGAAAGAAAAACCTTCCAAGAACCTCTTTCGGTCCAAGTCGAACTCAATCGGGGAATCAAGGAAGGGGTTTGTTTTAAAAGATTGATTGCAAAGATTAATGACAAGCATAAAAAAGGTATCAAACCACAATTTTTCTAATTATTCCTACCATGCATCTCTTTCCCCTTTCGGGTCAATCGGGAAGTTGTGGGGTAAGTATTAAAGTTAATTTGATATTGTAATATGGAATATATGGTAAATTAATCATAGAATATTATTTTGCATCAATGAAACTAATCTAGAGCAAAGAAAACTAGTAAATTGAAAAAATTGAAAAAATGACGTGAATCCCCCTAGGGGGGATGGGGAATGGGCTCGAAAGAACCTATTCGAAGAAAATTTTTATTATATGTTGTTACAATATTAGTAAAATTATATGAATCCTCTTGGTTCTTATACAGGATGAAACCAAGATCTTGCAAATTTCCCAAAATTAAAATTATAGTCAAAAGGGAGACCCCTGGGGGGATTCGAATGATCCAAAAGCCACTTTCGAACAGCAGATTATCCTCTTTATGTTATTCCTACTAAAATACATTGAGATTATTAGAATTAAATATTCCCAAAATCACTTTGAAAGTACCTTTGGGTCAGCCTACTTTAAACCAAAAAAAACTAAGTTAAAACTAGTTAGAACGGTAAAAAAGGAACCAAGGAAAGCAAGCTTTCCTCGGGATATTGGATTTCTGTTTGGGAAGCCAAGGATATGTGCACTGATTGCTGGATTTTATCTTTTAAAAATAGAAACAAAAATCTAATGCATGCAAACTATGGATTCTCTTTAACTTGCCATGCAAAACGGACGATTTCCCTAAACAAGATCTAGAATGCTTTATGGAACTTTTTAGGAATGAGATCTAGATTATGAGCCTTGAACTAATAGATCTATGTAATTTTTACTTTAATATAATAGATATGAATAATGAAAAATCTTGTAAACAAAGTAACCAGGTAAAAATAATTGATTTTTGAAGGAGGAAGAGAGAGAAAGAGTGCTGGAATCCTGGGAGTGTTGGGATTTGGAGTCTGCTTTGGTGGAACATCGAGGGACTATGTCCTCCAAAATATACTGAAGATGAGGAATATGAAAACCAAATCAAACCCTTCTACAAGTGAGATCACCTGCAACTTAGAAATCCTTGCACAAACAGATGGTTAAAACATAGGTGCTACTGGAAAAAGATAATTGGAAAGCATGCAATTAAACTTAAAATACATGCAACTCCAAGAGATAGGAAACAAGCGAACAGTAAGAGAATAAATCAAACAAGAATAATATCTTACCCCAATAGGAGGTAGCTCTCTCCTTCAAGGACAACAATTAACCAACAGAAAGCAAATAGTAAATAACACAGATTATACCTCATAAGCACTTGACAATCACCATCCACACACGAAGAGCATTACACCATAGATCTTTCCTCCAAATCTTCTTTATTCCAAAATAGTAAACAATACAATACAATAGCAACAGCTTTTCAATCTGTCTCTAACTATCTTGGAAGAGGTAATCCGTGCTTTATTTATAGCAAAAACAGGAAATCTAGCCCAGGGGGCGCAATTCCCAAGGAGAGAGAGACTACAGCTGCATGTGGAGTCAATCTGGGCTTGATCTGTGTCTAACTGAGCCTGATCTGAGTCTCACTGAGTGCAACTGTCAATTAGAGAGCTTATCTAACTGACACATCAACCTAATAACTAAAGCATCCACCAAAACTCATCCACATTAGCCCACACGTGTGGAGGAGAGAGAGAGGGGGCAATTTCCAAGATTGCATGCAATAATGTACTCTTTGTTCAACCCAGATCAACTCCTTTTGTCAAGGAATGGTCAGATCCAGTCAATCCCAAGCCGATGAGATTGATTTTTTTCAAATCGGAGCAAAGCCCAATGATTCAGGATTTGGGGTTTTCTCCATTATTTAATTAATTTATTAATTAAATAATCAATATTTGATTTTTAGGGATTTTTGACCTGAGTGATGGAAAAATCACTCAAAACTTTGAAAAAGTGGGTTTATGGGTTTAGATGGTGCTCTGAGCTTAAAAATGAGCACCCCCATGACTAAAACATATTTCTGATCCCACTTTTATTACAAAACCAATTTTTCCAATTAGACTATTAAAAAATAGCCTAAGTTTTGTGGAAAAATTAAAATTAAAAAAACTCAATAAATTTAAAAAATTTAAAACCTAGGGGGACTTACACATGTTCATATGACTCGACCATGATTCCTAGCATGTTTATACATTGACACATAGACTCTAATAACCTCAATAGGCCTAAATGCCAAGCCTACCACCCCAACTTTAGAGGTATTGAGTGAAAAACTCAGAAATTATCAGTCGTTTATTCAACAACCAATAATAACCAAGGGAAAAAACACCCTGGTCTGATAGGATTGACAAATAAATTCTAAGAGACCAATTCTTTTACAGACACTATCATGCTAGGACATTTTATTACAACTCCCCTATGGGGTATGAACATGTGATATAGTACAACAAGTACTTCCCAGAAGCAATTATGAAGGTCTTCTAAAGTCAGAACAAATCATCTTTGTCCAATTCACCGGGATCACTTGATAAAAACCACTAAGTACAACTTAGGTGGTAACATCTGGCTCCAACTGTGGGACGTGTGCTTGATCTAGTCATAGGCCAAGGAGAGGATATGAGAATGCCAGAATCTCTGGTTTATATACCCTGTAAAAACATCTCAACTTGACAAGAAAACCTCGGTAGCACAAGCTTTATATAAGAACCAAATGAACTATTAAGTTGATTTATTTAAACAAAATAAATGTAACTAACTAATGAAAAAAAAGTTTTATTATAGCTAAGTACAAAGCAAAAATGCGGAAAGTAAATGCTCTTTTTCAAGGAGCTTGTTTTCCTACTCTAAGCATGATATAAAAAGGGTTAAGTGTAATCAGAAATCCAATGTAACCACCTAAGCATTTTATTAACATAAAAAAAAAATTCTTGTATTTGGTTACCAGCCAAAGTAAGGATACTTTATTCAGAAAATGCAAACTTGTGTGATGACCCGGAATGGGTGGGCTGGATGGGAAATCATAGGCATGAATAATGTCATAAAAATTATCCCCAAACTGGTATGTTCTCATGCAGGTTTCTTCTGTCCATGACTAGATAGGACTGATATACCAATCATCATGATGAGGCGGACTGACAATATCATCATACTGATCATCAAGGATTACCAAATGATAACTCGTTGTATAAGCACCGAGCTGCTCCAAATCATAAGGAACCTCTATATGTGAAGAAGATGGTTGAGACTGATATTCGGCTGACTGCATCACATCTGACTTTTCACAATATTGCTTTTCAATATCTTCATTACTGATATCTTTGTGCGGCTTTGCATGATATGACACTGGATGATCATGTGAAAATTCGGAATGCTCCTCTTCCATGCTAAGATTTTCCCAAGTATCCACACTCCCTTCTATGGATGTATCGTAGATTGGACTTCCACAAATTTTTGAATAGACACTTCCCTTTCTGGACATATCATGGATGGGATTCTCAATAAGATTTTCACAAGTTGGATTATCTATGGAATTCCAATAGTCATCCCTCCCATCCATGTCATATGTGGGGGACTCTTCATCCATGGCATCATGATCCTGCCTATCCATGTCTTCCTTGTTGGCATCACATCCTAAGATATAACTACCCTCCTCCTTTTCATAATAGTCATCCTTCAAAGTTTTGGTTTCAAAGATATTACAAGAAGTTAATCCTTCCAAAACTTCATCCCTAAGTGATGAACATAGAGGAGTGTCATCATACACATCATAAATTTCTTCATAAGTGTCGATCTATGTAATGGTTTCCTCATGAGAGATTTCTAGAAAAATATTTGCATTGCAACAAACTTGAGAACACCTCAAATCTTTAATGTTTTCAGTTATGGTGACATGAGGAGAGTCTTTAACAATGTGTTCAATCATGGGTTCCTCGTGAAGCTCTTCAATAGGATCATCCTGAGTGTCCTCATCTATAATGAAAGTCATGGGCTCCTTTATCTCATTTAGGTAGGTGAGGGTCCTTTCTACAACCGTCATCATATCTCCCTCACCATCATGCCACCTCTCAAAAAACATAGCACAAAAGTCTTCATGGGAGGTAATGCATTTATCAAGAAGACCACAAAACCATTTCCAAGCCTTCCTTTTCAAAGAATGAGAAAAGATTCGCATCACATTATCCCTATGAAGTATGTTGAGTTTTGTCACAAATTAAAAAAAATATGATGTGACAGACAACTGAATTACCATCTCCATAAAAAGTTGGAGCCTGGGAATATCTTTAATCCTAGAGATAAGGTTCATAGTTAGGAAATCTCGGGATGCTCGAGAAATCGATGGTAGGAAATGCACTAGAAATTAGAGCACCATAATCTTCATCATCCATAACGGCTTATCAGTAGCATATATCAACCATGTATTTTATACTGAACCGAAGAAGCCAAATAATGAGCATTTAAAGTTTTACTATGTCGTATGAGCTCATCTACACACAACAAGTCTCAACAAAATTATGAGAAAGTAGGGTTTTATCCCTCCAATGGAGTCGCCATGTGAAAAAGAAAAATAAGCATTTATAAATCTTTTCACAAAAATTGTTTTTTTCTTTTCTTTGTAAAAATAAAAACATAAAAAAGTCAGTGGAGTATCCAGATGAAAATTAAAGATCTACTCTAAGCATTCATCAAACAAAGAAAAAAAACAAAAAGGAAGAAAACAAAAGTCGTACTCCGGGAATAAAAAGATTTATCCTCGGCAACAGCGCCAAAAAGTGTTGCCACCTTTCACACACCTGGGGGGGGGGGAACGTGGCAGAAATCTTCAAGCCACTAGGTGTGTCCTTGAGGGCAAGTCTCGAGTCAAGGCTGTGACCTTGTTCTTGACTCCTCCGTTTAGGCTCAACTCCTAATGAATCCAAGGGGGGTAGACCCTATTAAGTTACTAAGCAAAATTACTTTAGTATGATGATGTTTAGACTGAATGAGTTGTTTAGAGTTTGAAATTAAACATTAATAACCATAGATGACAAGATAAAAAAATGAGCACAAGAAAGCACAATGCTGACACACACTATATATATATCAAAAAGATTTAAACATAGAACCAGTGCCTTAAAAATGGAGTCATAAAATAATCAAAGTACTTGCATGTGCTTGGAGTGAATGTTTTGTGATTGCCTCTTGGTACATTTTAATTTAATGTGAAATATGAGTGGATTAAAATTAGGCGAGGGGGGACTCCAGATATACCCGAGGGGTACTTGGAGTATGTCCAAAAATAAACCTTCACGGCTACCCGCAAGGAATGTGTGGGATGAATGGAGTCTTTGAGACCATGTTCATAATACACATGAAGGTGTAACAGATATCGGTGCCCTGAGGTCACTGTCTAGAAGTTCCCACTTCCTTTGGGTATTTTTCCACCGTCTACAGTTTGATCGAGGCGTTGGATTTTTTCCTGATGGTGGTTAATTGGGGAAGGTGAAGACTAATTAATCTAGTCACTCATGTTGCTTCTGATGCAACTTTATTGATCGGATGAACCGAAACCAAGTGCAGACCATACACACTGGAGCCTTGTCAATTTTAGTAAATTTTAAAGGATGTGTTTTTTAGAAAGAAAAACCTTCTAGGAACCTCTTTCGGTCTAAGTGGAACTCAATCAGGGAATCAAGGAAGGGGTTGATTTTAAAAGATTGATTTCAGAGATTAATGATAAGCAGCAAAAAGGTATCAAACCACAATTTTTCTAATTAGTCCTACCACGCATCTCTTTCCCCTTTCGGGTCAATGGAAAAGACGTGGGGTAAGTATTAAAGTTAATTTGATATTGTAATATGGAATATATGATAAATTAATCATAGCATATCATTTTGCATCAATGAAACTAATCTAGAGAAAACACAACTAAGAAATTGCAAAAATTGAAAAAAGGATGTGAATCCCCCCAAGGGGGATGGGGAATGGGATCGAAAGAGCCTATTCAGAGAAAATTTTTATTATCTGATGTTACAATATCAGTAAACTTATCTGAATCCTCTTGGTTCTTATACAGGATGAAACCAAGATCTTACAAATTTCCCAAAATTAAAATTATAGTCAAAAGGGAGACCCCTGGGGGGATTCGGATGATCCAAAAGCCACTTTCGAACAACAGATTCTCCTCTTTATGTTATGCCTGATAAAATACATCGAGCTTATTAGAATTAAAGATTCCCAAAATCACTTTGAAATTACCTTTGGGTCAGCCTAGTTTAAACCAAAAAAAACTAAGTTAAAACTAGTTAGAACGGTTAAAAAGGAACCAAGGAAAGCTTGCTTTCCTTGGGATATTGGCTTGCTGTTTGGGAATCCAATGAGATGTGCACTGATTTATATATTTTATCTTTTAAAAACAGAAACAAAAATCTAATCCATGCAAACTATGGATTCTCTTTAAATTGCCATACAAAACGGATGATTTCCCTAAACTAGATCTAGAATGCTTTATGAAAGTTTTTAGGAATGAGATCTAGATTATGAGCCTTGAAATGATAGATCTATGTAATTTTTACTTTAAGATAATAGATCTGAATAATGACAAACCGTGTAAACAAAGTAACCAGGTAAAAAAAACTGATTTTTGAAGGAGGAAGAGAGAGAAAGAGTGCTGGAAGCCTGGGAATGTTGGGCTTTGGAGTCTGCTTTGGTGGAACACCGAGGGACTATGTCCTCCAAAAGATAATAAATATGAGGAAGATGAAAACCAAATCAACCCCTTCTACAAGTGAGATCACCTGCAACTTATAAATCCTTGCACAAAAAATGGTTAAAACATAGGTGCTGCTGGAAAAAGATAATTGGAAAGCATGCAATTAAACTTAAAATACATGCAACTCCAAGAGATCTGAAACAAGCGAACAGTAAGAGCATAAATCAAACAAGAATAATATCTTACCCCAACAGGAGGGATATCTCTCCTTCAAGGCCAACAATTAACCAACAGAAAGCAAAGATAAATAACATAGATTATACCTCATAACCACTTGACAATCACCATCCACACATGAAGAGCATTACACCATAGATCTTGCCTCCAAATATTTTTTTTTCCAAAATAGTAAGTAATACAATACAATAGCAACAACTTCTCAATCTGTCTCTAACTAGCTTGGAAGAATTAATTTGTGCTTTATTTATAGCAAAAACAGGAAATCCATCCCAGGGGGGCGCAATTCCTAAGGACAGAGAGACTACAGTTGCATGTGGAGTCAATCTGGGCTTGATATGTGCCTAACTTAGCCTGATCTGTGTCTCATTGAGTGCAACTGTCAATCAGAGAGCTGATCTGATTGACACCTCAACCTACTAACTGAAGCATCCACCAAAACTCATCCAGATGAGCCCACACGTGTGGAGGAGAGAGAGAGGGTTCAATTCCCAAGATTGCATGCAATAATGTACTCTTTGTTCAGTCCAGATCAGCTCCTTTTGTCAAGGAATGGTCAGATCCAGTCAATCCCAAGCCGATGAGATTGATTTCAGTCAAATCAGAGCAAATCCCCATGATTTAGGATTTGGGGTTTTCTCCATTATTTAATTAATTTATTAATTAAATAATCAATATTTGATTTCTAGGGATTTTTTACCTGAGTGATGGACAAATCACTCAAAACTTCGAAAAAGTGGGTCTATGGGTTTACATGGTGTTCTGAGCTTGAAAATGAGCACCCCCATGACTGAAAATGATTTTTGAGCCCACTTTTATTACAAAACCATTTTTTCCAATTAGACTGTTAAAAAATAGCCTAAGTTTTGTGGAAAAATTAAAATTAAAAAAACTCAAAAAAATTTAAAAATTTAAAACATACAGGGACTTAGACATGTTCATATGACTCGACCATGATACCTAGCATGTTTATACATTTACACATAGACTCTAATAACCTCAATAAGCCTAAATACCAAGCCGACCACCCCAACTTTGGAGGTATTGAGTGAAAAACTCAGAAATTATCAGTCGTTTATTCAACAACCAATAATAACCAAGGGAAAAAACACCCTGGTCTGATCGGATTGACAAATAAAGTCTAAGAGACAAAGTCTTTTACAGACACTGTCATGCTAGAACATTTTATTACAACTCCCCTATGGGGTATGAACACGTGATATAGTACAACAAGCACTTCCCAGAAGCAATTCTGAAGGTCTTCTGAAGTCCGAACAAATCATCTGTGTCCGGTTCACCAAGATTACTTGATAAAAACCACTAAGTACAACTTATGTGGTAACATCTGGCTCCAATTATGGGACGTGTGCTTGATCTGGTCATAGGCCAAGGAGAGGATATGAGAATGCCAGAATATATGGTTTATATACCCTGTAAAAACATCTCAAGTTGACAAGAAAACCTCAGTATCAAAAGCTTTATATAAGAACCAAATGAACCATTAAGTTGATTTATTTAAACAAAATAAGTGTAATTAACTAATGAAAAAAAAAGTTTTATTATAGCTAAGTATAAAACAAAAATGTGGAAAGTAAATGCTCTTTTTTAAGGAGCTTGTTTTCCTAGTCTAAGCATGATATAAAAAGGGCTAAGTGTAATCAGAAATCCAATGTAACCACCTAAGCATTTTATTAACATAAAAAAAATTCCTTGTATTTGGTTACGGTTTGATCGAGGCGTTGGATTTTTGCCTAATGGTGGTTAATTGGGGAAGGTGAAGACTAATTAATCTAGTCACTCATGTTTCTTTTGATGTAGCTTGACTGATCGGATGAACCACAACCAAGTGCAGAGCATACACATCGGAGTCTTGTCAATTTTAGTAAATTTTAAAGGATGTGATTTTTAGAAAGAAAAACCTTCCAGGAACCTCTTTCGGTCCAAGTGGACCTCAATCAGGGAATCAAGGAAGGGGTTGATTTTAAAAGATTGATTGCAGAGGTTAATGATAAGCATTAAAAAGGAAGCAAACCACAAGTTTTCTAATTAGTCCTACCACGCATCTCTTTCCCCTTTCGGGTCAATTAGGAAGTCGTGGGGTAAGTATTAAAGTTACTTTGATATTTTAATATGGAATATATGATGAATTAATCACAACATATTATTCTACATCAATGAAACTAATCTAGAGCAAAGAAAACTAAGAAATTGAAAAAATTGAAAAAAAGGATGCAAATCCCCTTAAAGGGGATGGGGAATGGGCTCGAAAGAGCCTACTCGGAGAAAAAAATTATTATCTGATGTTACAATATCAGTAAAATTATCTGAATCCTCTTGTTTCTTATACAGGATGAAACCAAGATCTTACAAATTTGCCAAAATTAAAATTACAGTCAAAAGGGAGACCCCTGGGGGGATTCGGATGATCCAAAAGCCACTTTCGAACAGCAGCTTCTCCTCTTTCTGTTATTCCTGCTAAAATAAAACAAGCTTATTAGAATGAAATTTTCCCAAAATCACTTTGAAAGTACCTTTGGGTCAGCCTACGTTAAACAAAAAAAAACTAAGTTAAAACTAGTTAGAACGGTAAAAAAGGAACCAAGGAAAGCAAGCTTTCCTTGGGATATTGGCTTGCTGTTTTGGAAGCCAATGAGATGTGCACTGATTTTTGTATTTTATCTTTTTAAAATAGATACATAAATATAATGCATGCAAACTATGGATTCTCTTTAAGTTTCCTTGCAAAACGGACGATTTCCCTAAACTAGATCTAGAATGCTTTATGAAACTTTTTAGGAATGAGATCTAGATTATGAGCCTTGAAATAATAAATCTATGTAAGTTTTAATTTAATATAATAGGTCTAAGTAATGACAAATCTTGTAAACAAAGTAACCAGGTAAAAAAATTTGATTTTTGAAGGAGGAAGAGAGAGAAATAGTGCTAGAAGCCTGGGAATGTTGGGCTTTGGAGTCTGCTTTGGTGGAACATCGAGGGACTATGTCCTCCAAAATATCCTGAAGATGAGGAATATGAAAACTATATCAACCCCTTCTACAAGTGAAATCACCTACAACTTAGAAATCCTTGCACAAACAGATGGTTAAAATATAGGTGCTGCTAGAAAAAGATAATTGGAAAGCATGCAATTAAACTTAAAATACATGCAACTCCAAGAGATCTGAAACAAGCAAACAATAAGAGCATAAATCAAACTAGAATAATCTCTTACCCCAACAAGAGGGATATCTCTCCTTCAAGGCCAACAATTAACCAACAGAAAGCAAAGATAAATAACACAAATTATACCTCATAACCACTTGACAATCACCATCCACGCATGAAGAGCATTACACCATAGATATTGCCTCCAAAGATTCTTTATTCCAAAATAGTAAACAATACAATACAATAGAAACAACTTCTCAATCCGGCTCTAACTAGCTTGGAAGAGATAATCCGTGTTTTATTTATAGCAAAAACAAGAAATCTAGCCCGGGGGGGGGGGCGCAATTCCCAAGGAGAGAGAGACTGCAGCTGCATGTGGAGTCAATATGGGCTTGATCTGTGTCTAACTGAGCCTGATATGAGTCTCACTGAGTGCAATTGTCAATCGGAGAGCTGATCTAACTGACACCTCAACCTACTAACTGAAGCATCCACCAAAACTCATCCAGATGAGCCCACATGTGTGGAAGAGAGAGAGAGGGCACAATCCCCAAGATTGCATGCAATAATGTACTCTCTATTCATCCCAGATCAGCTCCTTCTGCCAAGGAATGGTCAGATCCAGTCAATCCCAAGCCGATGAGACTGATTTCAATCAAATCGAAACAAAGCCTAATGATTTAGGATTTGGGGTTTTCTCCATTATTTAATTAATTTATCAATTAAATAATCAATATTTTATTTTTAGGGATTTTTGACCTGAGTGATAGACAAATCACTCAAAACTTTGAAAAAGTGGGCCTATGGGTTTACATGGCACTCTGAGCTTGAAAATGAGCACCCCCATGACTGAAACTGATTTCTGAGCCCACTTTTATCACAAAACCAATTTTTCCAATTAGACTATTAAAAAATAGCCTAAGTTTTGTGGAAAAATTAAAATTAAAAAAACTTTAAAAATTAAAGAAAAATTAAAACCTAGGGGAACTTAGACATGTTCATATGACTCGACCATGATGCCTAGCATGTTTATACATTGACACATAGACTCTAATAACCTCAATAGGCCTAAATGCCAAGCAGACCACCCCAACTTTGGAGGTATTGAGTGAAAAACTCAGAAATTATCAGTTGTTTATTCAACAACCAATAATAACCAAGGGAAAAAACACCCTGGGCTGATCGGATTGACAAATAAAGTCTAAGAGACCGAGTCTTTTACAGACACTATCATGCTAGAACATTTTATTACAACTCCCCTAAGGGGTATGAACATGTGATATAGTACAACAAGCACTTCCCAGAAGCAATTCTGAAGGTCTTCTAAAGTTTGAACAAATCATCTTTGTCTGGTTCACCAAGCTCACTTGATAAAAACCACTAAGTACAAATTAGGTGGTAACATTGACAATTAAATACTTCATGTTCTTCAACCTCGGATCTATGACCATAGTTCAGAGTTACCCTTAAACCTCCTATCTTTTCCCACAGTCACCTTTAGACCTCTTTCTTGCCTCATAGATTCACATCAAAGTGCATTATTAAAATGACCTCATTCATGCCTTATTTATATCCCAATTCTCCAAAGGTTAGGCCAACTTGACCTATTTATTCTCCAATTAATCAGCTAGGCTGAGTAAGTATACTCAACACAATTTTGACTTAAAAATGAAAGCTTCGCACCATTTTTTCGCTTTCAGGTCTATAGGGGTTGCTTGACAAGTTTATATTTCCATACTTGAAGGGCTTAAGACCCTTTCCTTCCATGCTTAACGTGTAGAATTACTAGGTCTACTTACCCTTCTATACTCCACAAACTTGAGGTGTAAACCATTAGAACTTGCTAACATTTTTGAGGGCTTCCATCAAATTATAGTTTAACACCAACTGATCATATGACTACCTCTTCGAACTAGGCTGCTCATCTAATCCTTCGGGTCTGCTACGATTTAGGGAATCTCCAATTTCGGATCAGTACCAGGCCATCTCACAAGGACTCTTTTTTCAGCTCGACTCTATTTTAGGGCTTCTCCAGGCTTCGAATCATTACCATATTTTTTAAACTTTGGATTAGGCTTCTCATTGATCCTGGATAGGTTCAATATAATTAGCATAATTGATCATGTCATTTTAAGGCTCAGATTAGGCTTCATCAATTCCAGCTATATTCATTCCGATATACTTATCCAAACAGCTATAG
Organism: Pseudotsuga menziesii; assembly: GCA_001517045.1. Lineage (NCBI taxonomy): Eukaryota > Viridiplantae > Streptophyta > Pinopsida > Pinales > Pinaceae > Pseudotsuga > Pseudotsuga menziesii. The sequence continues at coordinate 133,825 of LPNX010029717.1, forward strand.
CTTCACTTCTAAATGTGATAGGTCTTGCTGATTGAGGTCTCTCTATTTGTCTTTATTTGGACTCTTGTAGGCTTCCACTTCTGCTAAGCTTCTGTCCTGGATGGACTTGGATGATCTAAATGTCTGTTCCATAAGGTCTTCATATAATTCTTCAAACTGGCCCAGTTGAAATTTAAGGAGTCTAGTTGGGAGACATAAATGAAAACACAAGTGTCCAATAGATGGTTTAATTGATTGAGCTAACCCTTGGGGATTTTCTTCACTGATACCTGCTATACATTTTCTATACTTTTTTCATAGTAAATCTTTGTTGATTCCTAAACTATTTTCTTAGCAGCTTTCATCCTTGAGAGTTGATAAACTTTCTTATTTAGTTTGCACTTGTATGGGTGCAAACTATGTTATTAACTGCATAATGTATCTAGAACTTGATAGCCAGGTATTGATAAACTATACACGTGGACATAATATAATCGTCTCTAGTGCAGCATTGCATGTAAATGAACTCATAGGGCCTAATGATGTTGCCAATATGTCTACCTTGTTTGGTCTATCAATGGAGCATGCCCAAGCAGCTGTTTCAAAGAACTGCAGGTATGAATGGGTTTCAAGTTTCAGTGACAACGATAGAAAATGGATTTTGGATGTAAATAAATGTTAATAGTGATTTTATTTGAAAATATTCCACATTTTTTCAGATAAAATAGTTTTAATTTCCCTTTTTTCTTTTTCTTCTATAATTGTGAATAGCATGCAGTGTATTGCAGGACTGTAATTCCTCATGGATTAACTCGTAAAAAAAATCACAAGTCAGTGATTCACCTAATGGGATATTTGGTTCACACAAAGCCTAGATTAATGTATCATAAGTTTGGGATCCTATTTCAAGTGGGGATGGTGATCTGGTTCTAAAAACAAATCAATCAGTTTTGAAAACAAATCTGGTTCAAAATGGGCAGCCCGATGATAAAAAAAAGGTCCTTCTAGAGCAAGGAAGAGGCACCGAGCATCTTCTAGTCAGAAAACAGTTGTTTTAGTACCTAATGACAACAAAAGGATGGGATTAAATCCAAGAACATCTACTTATGGGCTTCAGCTACACAATTCTACCCTGCACACAAACACCATGTCAAAGAAGAACACAAATGTTACTATTTTAGATTCTGAGACACTCATGGAAGAACTGAGGTCTAGAATAAAAAATAAGGCTATACCACAAGCTACTCCATACTGTGTTAACAAATTTAACATATCCTACGATGTCAATTTTGGGGGGATTAATAACAATGCATATCAGTTAGTACCTAATGGAATTACATGGGTGATAGGATATAAATCAGGTACAGATCAATGTATGACTCAACAGTCATCTATAGTGACTTGTAATGCTAATATTGATAGAGTAAATGATACTGGTATTACACCTCCTGGACTATCTTTCAATGGTGACAAGGGTCCATCAGTAATTGTTGTTCATACTGATGCTTTGTGGGTGTGCAATGACAATTCATTACTGTCTGATGATATCATTGGACTAGTTGATATTAGAAGTGATGATATTTGTAATAGTAACAGATAGATAAGGTTATCGGTGTCAAAAAGGAATGATAGCACCATTAGTAGTTTGATGGAGAAAGTGCTTCCAGTTTCAGGTTCTAGCATAAACGTGGATGGCTTTGGATCCAGATAAAATAGGAGGCTTATCACAGAGCCAAACATACTCCAAGGAGATTTCATCACAGATGATTATTCGACGAACAAAACAATGTCAGCAATGGGTGCTGAGGAGTTGAATGCAGTTCATAGGAATGGTGCTTCAGAGATGAAACTTGATTGTAAAACTGGTAGGTGCATTTTAAAGAAGTGGCTATTTTGAAGAATGGAAAGCTTAAGTATGATATTTTCTTTTATCTTCCACCTTCCCCTCAATCCCACACATATGTAGTGGACCTCTTTTAATTATTTATCTATTCAAGGTTTGGTATTTTTTTTATAATTATTATTTGAATATATTTTATTACATTGGAAAGCTTACATACATTTTATAATAAGGTAGAAGATGATTTTTCTCACTATTAGCATTTTATTTTGCATGATAGCTGAGGGCTGGGTTAAAATACTAATTCGTAATATGCATCTCAAACAAAAAATACTAATCTCAAATATATACTGCAATATCCAATTAAACAATTTCCAAGGATTGTTGCTTTATAATGGGCACACCAGTCCATGCCCAAGGGTTTTCTAGGGATGCCATCCATGAATGTCGAGAAGCATCCTTTGTGTTAATTGGTGAGGTTTTCCTTGGAAAAATATATATATAAAGAAGTGAGACTAAGAATGCAATGGGAGAAAACTCAACTACTATAATATGGTTCCAATTGATTATTGGTCATTAACATTCACCAAATCTCAGTAAATTTGATCTTAATTTCACAGAAATTAGTTAGGTCAAACTCAACAATAAACTAGAATAAAATTAGACAGATAAACACACACACAAAACTAAATTTTGGCTACCATGGAGGGAACATAGGCTAGTTTGAACTTGATTTTAAATGAAACACAACTGAGGATACAACTTGTATTTGCTTCACTAACCTTAAAACCTAATCAAATTCATTGGTTGAGAATCATTTCCCTGACTTTTAAGTCATTGGAACCAATTTAATAATCTGGGTGAGCATCATGTGATAGTTTATCTCTTCAAATAATAGAAACAAGTTACAAGGCTTTCAACATAGAAAAGGGATCTTTTGGGTTCTATAGAGGGAATCTTCGAAATTGTAACAAATTGTAGAGGTATATGGTAAAGGAAATTTCTTTCAAGATATGCAAAGATTTATTGTTAGACTTTCGGTGTGATGCAAACCTCCTAATTTTCTAGTGATCCTGAGCAATACAGGAAAAGAAAGTGAGCTTAGTTATTATGGATAACAAGAGACTTTCTTAGGGTGTCGATGATTTCATCTTTATTTGATCCATGGACAACAGTTGCAATATTAAGAACTTGGTCCTCCAGATCTAAGTTTGTGCTTTGTGGTGTGTGATTTATGCATTGTTTCTTTGTATTTCTTGTAATACACAGAAAAATTTGAAGTTAGCAATAGTATTATAGGCTGTAAGCCAAATACATATGTTATTTCATTGTCTAGTATACATCTCAAGAAATATGGAACTTTCACCAAACAAATATTAGGTAATCAAAACTCAAACCTCTGTTGTCTTCTTCTTATAAACAACTATGTACCCATGCTTTTCTAATTTGGGTGCAAAGAACTCTACAAAATGATCACTCTGAACCTGCATCATTACAGAAATCTAAAAATCCACTAAAATCTAAATCAATTATATCTTAAAAAAGAAATAAAGTTCTAGAGATGGTAAAGTTGCAGCACCTATACACTCAAATTCCAATATAGATGAAAGAAAAGCGAAGTGAATAGATATATTATGCATTCTCTTTAGTAGCATCAGTTAGAAAGACAAAAAATTGTACCACAAACAAGCACCAAAAGACTTTTCGATTTAGTCCATCTTCTGCAGCTAATAAATTAGTCCCTGCAACAGGATTCAAAACATTTAATTTAGTCTTGACATGCTCTTTCAAATGAGCACAAAATACTTTTGCAAGGGCAACTGAGTGTTGTTGCATGAATGCTTTGCAAACTGCAACCATGTGCACAGCTACAGACATCCCTTATGATGATAGTGGAATACTTGAAAGAGTCAAGAACCTCATAAGGGCTTCAATACCCTTTTTCTCAACAAATATTATACAAGTTTCGGGATTTTCCATTTGCTTAATGCACAAACACCATGGCATGTGAAATGCATAATTGTAGAAAGCGTTCATTAGTCATATTTTCAACAGACAATCCACTAGTTCCAACACCTTCATTATGCTTCTTTTCAGAATCAGTATCCATAGGAACAGAACTATCCAATTTGTATTTGGCTTCTAACCCCATGTCTCCCACTCAAGCAACTTTCTCAAGAATTTCAATGATAACATTTACACCAGGTCCCCTCATAGAAGGGACATGGCGCATCATCTCTTCCATTGAATTAGCCAAATGAGCAACCCCTTCATTCAATGGTAGAAAATACTTTCGTGATGTGAATACATGTACAAGAAACTGCAAAGCATTTCTTTTAGTCACTGCCTACAATCCTGTATTGTTGAGACACAGTGCATCAAGACCACTAGGGATGCAGCAAAGTGCTTTTGAGGAAGGGAGAAGTAAATCTTCCGATATAGCATCCAAGAAGGAAATTGTAATACATGCTACATGTAGCATTGAGAAACAAGTTGGATATTTATGAATGAGTTCACTCATAAGTGTCATAGCTGAAGAGAATGTCACCACCAAACTTATGGGAATGACAAAACATTAATGATAGGCTTGATGGCAAGGTACTCTCCTCTGAGCCTACAAGCCTTACTATGGCATACATTGTTGATCCCATTTCCTTGAGTAAGGCCTTGATAAGACACCTATGAGAATATGGAATTTGGCCTTTATCATAATCATGTTTTGAAGGTTCAATACTGCTTTCTGCTGAAAAATCCACAACACTTGTAACCTCAAATTGTAGTCTCTTAATAGTACTGTCTAGACCTCCAATATCTCTAAACACAGTGACTGCTGGATTGATGTAATCCATAAAATTTTGGAGAATCTTTATGGCAAAGATGACAAGGTGTGTATGACAAGAATTGGTGTCTTTTAACAAAGGCAGAAGGCCAGGAATCGGTCCAGTTTCTCTCATAGGATTTGGTGAAGTTGAGGATGATGTTACATTGGCCAGAAAAAAATATAAAGCCCCTTCTAATAATGCAACAGGATATGCTTCCATGGTATTCAATGACATGACAACCTTTTAAAGCAAGCTCAATAAAAACACATGATTTGCTGCATTGCTAAAAATATTTGGAACATTTAACACTCGAATCCTCTCATGAGATGCATAAATTACCGAAAAATGGTATCCTAAAGCCCAAATAGTGGCTGATATAATGTTGTCTGGTATAAATTTCTCATATTGCAACACCTTCATCAAATCATTCATAAACTTAGGATAATTTTAAAAAAATTCCCCCAGTTCTTCATGGTTATCGCTTGATTGCATCAATATCGTAAAGGTCAAAAGTTGAATGCATCTGAACTTCCTGCGAGTACTCAGAGAAGGAAGTGCACGTGTATACCTGATTCAAGTCCATAAGGAAAACTTGAGCTCACTAGGTATCTGATATTTATCAATTAACTCCTTTAGAAGGACCATACCTTTTGGCTGTAAATGCAAATCAGGAATGTGTATTACTTGTAAACCTGACAGACTTGCAGCATTTAAATTTTTTTCATTGTCCAGACCATGTTCAGAATAAAATTCAAAATGTAATGTCTACCCTAATTGGCTTGCTGCTTCATCACAACCATTTTCTACAACACACGATAACATACCCAATCCTTCTTCTTTACTTCCCCATCCTTGTGATAGAGCAAGCAAATGACAATACAACACTCCACTTCCTGGCAGTTTTCCACTCAGGTGTAACTTGGCAAGGTTAATCTTTACAAGAGAGGCAAGAGCTTGAAGAGCTGCTAAAAGTATGTCAGGATCATTTGATGAAAGAAGGTGTGTGAAATGCTGCATAAAACATACAACTTTAAAAGTGATTAAAGTGGCACAAAAAACACCAAAACCAATGAAGAAGGATAGAAGGAAGTAAGTAAGAGGCAGAAGCTTCAAAAAGAGATACTTATTATACATATTTCATACCTCTAATCCACTAAAAAAGCCCTTATTTTGACAATTTTCAAATATTATAGCAAGTACCCTCAAGAAAGATTTGCAAAACTGCACCTTTTGGAAAGAAATTCTCCTCATCCAACAAACTGACTGTTAACTGCAGGTCTTTTCTTAAACTAACACACTTACTAAAAAACAAGTTGAAATGTACAAACATCTCTATCCAATGATGAAAGTTGCCATGTTTAAACACCACCTCAAAGTTACAAACAAATACACAAAATAAAAATAAAAATAAAAATTAAGATAAATAGATAGAAGCTCAGAACTCAAATATATCTTAAAAAAGAAAGAAAATTCTAGAGATGGTAGAGTTGCAGCACCTATACACTCAAATTCCAATATAGATGAAATAAAAGCGAAGTGAACAAATATATTATGCATTCTCTTTAGTAGCATCAGCTAGAAAGACAAAAAAAGTGTACTACAAACAAGCACCAAAAGACTTTTCGATTCAGTCCATCTTCTGCAGCTAATAAATTAGTCCCTGCAACAGGATTCAAAACATTTAATGTAGTATTGAGATGCTCTTTCAGATGAGCACAAAATACCTTTGCAAGGGCAACTAAGTGTTGCTGCGTGAATGCTTTGCAAACTGCAACGATGTGCACAGCTACAAACATCCCTTCTCATGATAGTGGAATACTTGAAAGAGTCAAGAACCTCATAAGGGTTTCAATGCCATTTTTCTCAACAAATATTCTACAAGTTTCAGGATTTTCCATTGCTCGATGCACAAACACCATGGCATGTGAAATGCAAATTGTAGAAAGCGTTCATTAGTCATATTTTCAGCATACAATCCACTAGTTCCAACACCTTCATTGTGCTTCTTTTCAGAATCAGTATCCATAGGAGCAAGACTATCCAATTTGTCTTTGGATTCTAACCCTATGTCACCCACTCAAGCAACTTTCTCAAGAATTTCAATGATAACATCTACACCATGTCCCCTCATAGAAGGGACACGGCGCATCAACTCTTCCATTGAATTAGCCAAATGAGCAACCCCTTCATTCAATGGTAGAAAATTCGTGATGTGAAGACATGTACAAGAAACTGCAAAGCATTTCTTTCAGTCACTACTTGCAATCCTATATTGTTGAGACATAGTGCATCAAGACCACTAGGGATGCAACAAAGTGCTTTTGAGGAAGGGAAAAGTAAATCTCCTGATATAGCACCCAAGAAGACAGTTGTAAGGCCTGTTGCATGCCGCACTAAGAAAAAATTTGGATCTTTATGAATGAGTTCACTCATAAGTGTCACAGCTGAAGAGAATATGTCACCAATAAACTTATGGGGATGACAGAATATTAATTATAGGCTTGATGGCAAGTTACTCTCATGTGAGCCTATAGGCCTTGCTGTGGCATACGTTGCTGATCCCAATGCCTTGAGTAAGGCCTTGATAAGACACCTCTGAGAATATGGAATTTTTCCTTTATCATCATCATATGTTGAAGGTACAATACTACTTTTTGTTGACTACTCCACAACACTTGTAACCTCAAATTGTAGTCTCTTAATAATACTTTCTAGGCCTCCAATATCTCTAAACAGAGTGACTGCTGGATTGTTGTAATCCATAAAATTTTGGAGAATCTTTCCAGCAAAGATGACAAGGTGTGTATGACAAGAATTGGTGTCTTTTAACAAAGGAAGAAGGGAAGGAATCAGTCCAGTTTCTCTCATAGGATTTGGCGAATTTGAGGATGATGTTACATATGCCAGAAAAAAATATAAATCCCCTTCTAATAATGCAACAGGATATGCTTCCATAGTAGTCAATGACATGACATCCTTTTACAACAAGCTCAATAAAAACACATGATTTGTTGCATTGCTAAAAATATTTGGAACATTTAACACCCGACTCCTCTCATGAGATGCATAAATTACTGCAAACTGGTATCCTAAAGCCCAAATAGCGACTGCGCTAATGTTATCTAGTATAAATTTCTCATATTACAACACCTTCATCATATCGTTAATAAACTCGGGATCATTTGAAAAAAATGCCTCCAGTTCTTCATGGTTGTCACTTGATTGCATCAATACTGTAAAGGCCATTAGTCGAATGCAGCTGAAATTCCTGCGAGTGCTTAGAGAAGGAAATGCACGTGTATACTTGATTCAAGTCCATAAGGAAAACTTGAGCTCATTGAGTATCTGATATTTATCAATTAACTCTTTTAGAAGTACCATATCTTTTGGTTTTAAATGCAAATCAGGAATGTGTATTACTTGTAAACCTAACAGACTTGCAGCATTTAAATTTTCTGCATTGTTTGGACCACGTTCAGAATAAAATTCAAAATGTAATGTCGACCCTAATTGGTTGCTGCTTTATCACAACCATTTTCTACAGCACACGAGAATAGGCCCAATCCTTCTTCTTTACTTCCCCATCCTTGAGATAGAGCAAATAGTTTTGACCTTCATAAAATCTGGCCCTCTTCAATAGTTTTGACCTTCAGAAAATTTGGCCCTCTTCAGTAGTTTTGACCTTCAGAAAATCTGGCCCCCTTCAATAGTTTTGACCTTCAATCATAGCACATACAAAATATTTTATCAAGAAAATCATGCATAATAAAGGCATACTGATAACTTCACGAGTTCATGAGGGTTTCTAAAAAAAACTCAATGAAACAATAAAATTGCCCAAAGAAAGAGATTCGTCACTTACACTTGGAGAATTCATCTTTTACTGAACCAGTGCCTAATGAAGAAAAAGGGGAATGAGATCGGAAGGGTTCTATACAGACTCATAAAGGCATCTGGATCTATGCCAAAGGAGAATTCACTTTTCTATCAAATATTCCTCCCCTCAAAATGTATGAATCAAAGAATATAAACATATTTTATCTGGACTCTTTTTACTTGTGCATTTAACAAAATAAAAATGTGTATATTACTTATCTGAGTTTCGACAAAGTTTGAGACTATCCATCGCACTGGATTTGATCAAGCGCAAGGTGTGGATTATAGCTCTTCTTCACTGCAGAGGTTATATTGTCCATTCTTTGAAAACGCTTATCTTCTTTCTATTGTTTTTGGTTTTGTATTAGCATCCTCTTACATATTATCTATGAGTCTCGTGATATGTGAGTCCCTTGACTCCACGTAGATCGCAAAAATGTGAAGGAGAAATAACTCCCCAAACAAAATTGCTACCGCCTCCCTCATGCCCTCTTCTTCCAAAGAGACAAAGCCGAACAGTTTATTGACCGTTTTTCCTTTTTCTTTAATTTATAATATTAAAAGATATAGATTACCTATCTAAATCCACTCTACGATCTCATAAGGATGTATATTATACACAACATCTTATCCATCCATCCTTTATAATATATACACATGTGTATAATGGTTTCAATAGTTAATTAAACAATTACTCCTTTAATATGTTTACATATTTACCTATATGTATTTAGTAATTGGGGCTCTTAATAGTATAATCTATTTAAAACATTCTTGTGACATATAACTTATAATACAATTTATTGTTATAAAGATAACGCAATTTAATTAAAATAAACAATATATATAATTATAATTACATAAAATATTCCTTCTATTTTGATGGCATCTTATCAAAAGTTTTTAGAATATTCTTGGAGACTTGATTCCATAAGATGAGAGTTATTACAATAGGAAAATCATTTAATCTAATAATAATTAACTTTTTATTCTAACTAAACAATATAATAGGGTCCTTTATATGCTTGCCACCAATTAGCAAATTGGTCTACTCAATATCTCTCTCAACTTATAAGAAAGCTTACAAGTTTTTAGATCATCAAGATTGGTTAAGTCTTCTTCTAGTGCTTGAAACACCAAGATCACACTGGTCATCCAACTCATGGTTCTCAACCATTCAATCTCTCCCTAGTGGATTCATGCCCAATTCGTTCATTCGATTCAAACACTCAGTCTTCTATGTCTACTAAAGCAATTCACAACTTAATAAATTAACATGACATTACTTAAAATGATTTTACCAACCTTGAGTTTCTCGCTGAAAAGTTGCACCTTTACATTTACCTTGTATTTTTTATTACTAAAGAATAAGAGTACGAGAGGGGATGTTACAAACTCATTTGCATGTGTTTTAAGATTTATTTCCATATTAATATGGAATCTATTTGAATTCTAGAATGTACCATTAACATCCCAAAATAAGCATACAACAAATCAGATCTGGTTTTAAGGCACCTACAATAAGTCTATAGCAGTCAATGACATTCCACACAAGTGTTTGACGAAATATCAAGTCCAGACCTATCCAAAGTTAAAGACTCTGTTAGGAGGTCTCTCTCGAGGAAAAACTTTGAAACTCTAATGTACAACATTTTGTGCCCTCGTGTACCACTGTATACCATTGTGTGCAGTATCAGTACCATTACCTGCATTTTGCTGTTGAAAAGAGTCAATCAGACTCAGTAACTCGGTCTTTAGTACAAAGTAGATTGGGGCAGGACATAAAACTATGTTGTAATATGTTTGTTGACAGGTAATCTATTTCCAAGGTATACAGACAAAAAGCACTTTTCCTTGGAGATGAGATAATGCCCTTGCTGCCCTCAAATGTATGCTACCATCAAAGGTAATTAGAGCTCGTGTATAGAAATCCTTAGTATCTGAATTGTATACAACTACATCACACTAATATTGAGGGACAAAGGCAGTAAGATCCTATAATATTGCCACTTTACAACTAGAATTTGTACGCTGATACCAACAGGAAGTCTAATGATAGAAAAAATGCCCAAGACAATCAATTGCCTAACCCTAATATTCCAAAAAAGATTAGTCCTGATACATAGAAGGAACCGAAAACTAAAGAAACTCCACAATTGCTAAAAGTAATTGATCTTACAACCAAAATTTCACAATGAAATACTTTATATAGGGTTTCGAAGGCAGAACATGACTGATAGGCTTTAATGAAAATTATTTAATTAAAGTCTTAAAATAAAAAAAAATAGAGAATGTGAAGCACCTTGGATAGGTCGAGAAGAGCTTTCTCCATGTGCTCAAGAATCGTAATGTGAAGCACCTTGGATAGGTGGACAAGAGCTTTCTCCATGTGCTTGGGAATCGTAAGAAAAAAATGTTCTCACTTTTTGTATTTGCTAGCAAGCAATCCTAGCAATCCTAGTTCAGCCAACCATTCCCCGACGTTGCTTTTTATTTGTTGTAGCACCAGCGTCCCTGTCGGTTATCCATAGTCTGTTCAAATCCTAGGTCCAGACAGGGTATTTGGGGATGGTAATGGATTCGGCCCGATTTGGTTCCCGTATTTGTGCCTGAAGGGATCAAAGGTCTCAATTAATGCGCTTTTGGGCCCTTCCCTACCAATGTCGAGTTCATCCTACTGAACGTCCATGGCGAACTAGGATCTGCATTCATTTCTCCCCTCCATTCATTATATCCATCCGTTCATTATAACCACTAAATGCAATCAATTTTAACCATGAAAGAGGGTAATGTCTTATCTTTATCTCCAACTATTGAAGATTAGGCTATTGCAACCATGGAATTTAAAATGGCATCTATTCTATCAAAATAAATAAATATAAATTTAATTTTTTAATATTAATATATTATATAATGTTTAACTATAATATATTTATATATGAAAAGCATGTTATATTAATTATTATATGTTAAAAAACTATTGAATTGGATGAAAACTAATTATCATTATTATTATTATTTTAAATTTAAAAATGGCAGGAGATCATTAAAATGAGAGACAGGATTTTTTTTATTAAAATAAAAGATATTGTCGTTTTCGTAACTAGGGGCATCAAGGGGGGGATTTTTAACTTTTTGAGAATAGGCGTGATGACGACACTGATGGGTATGTGTCAATGACGATTTATTGGTGGACACAAATTTTATACATTTCACTATCAATATAAAAAGACTTTAACTTGCCAAAATTTTAACTGATTGGCGAGAGGGTCAAACAAGCTTGAAATTTGGAAAATGAAATATGGAATGATCGATGAGATTAGCTAAACTGAGTTATACCAAAATGGAGACATGAATATGCATAATGCAAAAAACTTTAAGCTACCAATTCAACTTGACCATGGCATGACAACACATGAAATATAACTTGCACAATTAAAAATGACTAACATAAATGACTAATTAATATTCTTCTAGCTAGTCATTTTTTATGTCGTGACTAAATTAGTCATTTATGTTAGTCACGTTTAGCTCTATCACTTATTATCTAGTCATATTTGTTAACTAGTGACTAAATTAGTCATTAATTTTAGTCATTTATAGTTGGGTCAATCAAAATTGCTCATATTTAGTAGTAAATCACTTGAAAAACCTATAGTGACTAGAATTTTTAGTCACGTAGTCACTAATTCCTCATTTTGTAATAGTGTTAATTTGTTGACATCCACTTGCACCTTAAAGTCAACACATGCCATCTATACCCCATGAATGCTTTATTTCTTATTCTGGGTTGATCTTGACCACTTTATGGACATCCAGAATTAGTAAACAACGCTTTACAGTAGATTCTACTTTATCTTGCTTTTCTGTGGATAAGGTAAAGCTAGTTAACTAGAAAACTAGGTTCCTTTGTTTCCAACCCATCCTTCATGACTTTCTCTCAATTTTCTAGGATTAGCATGTTTTTCCATCTCCCTTGACAACTCACTCATGTTTTTTATAACTCTATTTTCCTTTATAAGGATGTATTACCTATTACCATTGTAATAATTAGAATTATCATTTATTGATCATTCATTAATTCCTCTTCTTCTCTCCTTATGCTAAATTCTATGTAATTCCCAGTGAGGTTAATTGTATGCTTAGATTTTTAGCTTGTTTATGGAATTCATGTTTCCATCAAGGCTTTATAATTTTGACAATCACATTATCTATTGTTAATAAATTTAAATAAACTATGGTGCTTCTAGTTTAGGTAAGCACGCCATTTCTAGGTAATTTATTTGATATAGATGCATCAAATCCCACAAATTAACAAAAATCTATATCCTAAAAATCATACTTCAATGGAGCTCCTAGTGCATGTCAGTGCACCAGTTTTCAATGCTTTGACGTGTAGTAGGTGCACCAGATCCAAAATTTTTGAAACACACCGGTGTGTTTGTATTTTGGCGCATCGACTTGATAATAAAACTTTAAATTTATTCAAATATATTAGCGGTGTGTTTCACTTATTGGAGTGCACCGATGATGGTGTGTGACAAATGAAAGTGTACCACTGGTGGCGTGTTAATGTTATAATGCCACACCATGTGTCATTTTTTTTGTAAAAGAATTAATATTTGATTTTAGTAGATACAATTCTCATATAATGCTTTTATATGTATATTTATGAGACCGACTGATGTTATATGTGAAACAAATACGTGAGTGTTGCGAGGCTAGGCATCAACAGGAAGCATGAATTGATCAATACAACTTTCAGAGAGAGTAGGAGTCCAGGGAGAGGGACAAATATTTATACCCTCATCTCATAGATGCATTGGTGTTCTGTTATTTTCTTACAAAAAATTTGTTTTTCTCTTAGTCAACGTCATGTGTGTATTGAAGGGAGGGTGAACTCCCCTTTCACCTCATATTTTTTTTGTCTTTTCTTTCATATATTCTTGGCCACGAGGCCATCTTTTGACCGATGCCCTCCTATGTTGATGAAGGATGTGCATATGGGCATGGGAGAAAGATGATGCCCAAGAGGAGGAAACTAGACTTTCCAACCAGGATCACTGTGGAGGTGCTCCAGATGTTAGGAGGCGAGACATGCCTCAATTAGACATGGTTGCATATACATACATAGGATTTGATTGGAGAGGGTGTCCCAACATCTTCTTCACCTAATAATAACCACCAAATGATAGAGGTAAATTTAGTGTTATGCTTAAATTAATCTACTTGCATTTTATTCTCTTTATACTTAATGAAAATGAAATATATTTTAAATTGTTATATTAAAATCATGCTTAATGAAATTGTATAATTATTATTGTGTGCTATGTATTTTACAGGTATAGGGACATTAAATTGCGATGTGCCACTTCCTGTGGCTTAGGATTAGGAGGATATGGAGCTAGATGATCATTCTGAGGTTCCCCACTTATCCCAACCTAGCCTTCGATGCATGCCAGATGAGAATTTATGACAGGATGTCATGGATAGGTTGGCGAGGTTGTCAGCATATCAAGGGGTTCATCCTATATGAGTGAGGTACACTGTGAGGGATCCTCTCCCCATATAGATGTTGAGTATGCTTCCTCATGATATGAGGATATTGATGTAGCACATTGTTGGTGTTGTGATTGTTTATATGTTATCCCTCGTGGTAGTTCACCATCATATGAGGGCAGAGATCCTTGACATCCTACACTGCCTCCTTCTCCATCAATTTCTTCAATTAGTGACATAACCTTCACATCCTGTGCACCTCCTCCTCAACCTCAACCTTCTCCTCTTCCACCTTCGATATCTCATCCACCTCCATCATCTCCTTCATTGTCTCCTCTAATCCTATTCGACCAACCTGACAATCCTACTTCATCATCTCCTCTACTCCTTCTCAACTGACCTGTTGATCCTACTGATCGGCCTGGACATCCATCATTTCCTACTCGATTTGGATCTATTATAGAGATTCTCATAGGGGGTTGTATGATTTAGCTTGATGGACTTATCCATGATTCTCTCTGAGCTCATTTTCTCCCGGTAGAGGTATTGATGCCTTAGGCTCTATTGGTGGAGGTTTTATGCCCCTAGCTCTATTGGCAGATGTGTTGATACTTCCTTTGGCTCTATTGGCAGAGATGAGGATGTGTATGCCTCTTTTAGGAGAGATATTGATGATGCCTCTGGTGGAGGTGGACCAGATATGTCATAGCAGTTATTGGACTGGAGATAAATTATATTTGTCATATTGTATCATCACTTTGATGTTATATGTGTTCATATCTATATATACTACATTTTTCATGTTTATGTTGATGTCGGTGTTTATGTTGATGTTTAATTATGTTGATTTTTATTTATATTTTGATGGCGATGTGTATGTTAGGTTAGGTTAGATGATGTACTTTGTTAGATGTGTGTGATGATTATTCATGTTATAATATAATACAGCTTTTGTTTTGTTAGATGTTATTATTAGATTTGTGTGTTAGATGGTATATATATATATATATGATGGTGACGTAATGTTTATGATGTTGTGCTCATGTTTATGTTTATGATTATGTGGTGACATTTATGTTTATGTTTGTTAGGTGGCATGATGATATATAATATTTAAAATTATAAGATAGGATGTTTATTAATTTTATGTGATTGATTGATCATCTATTTAAAATAGTGAGATGAAAAATACTCTAACACTTAACAAGTGCCATTAGTAAAAAGAATAAAAAATGAATGAATGAACATTTTTTTATAAATACAGTGTTAAGCTAGCAATTACTTCTAAAAAATCATTGTTTTTAGAAAATCTTACAAACAACTTACTTCAATATATTCCAATATAAAAATCGAATGTGAAATATACTTATAAGGTTTTCAATTTCAATATATGGAATGTACTAAAAAATACTTACAAGATTTTCAATTCCAATGTTCAATTTTAATAGGATGGATCAATATACAATAAGATTTAATGTATTATTTATGTTTTTATTATGGTTGAAATTACTTATTTGTTAATGTATTATAAATCAAACTAATTGTGAGTGATATTCAATTATATTATTATGAATTGATTTGTTATTGCAAATTAATATGGCATTAATCATATTAGTTAATAACGAAATTCCTAGTGTGATTAATTTTAAATGGAGAAAAAATATATTGCAAACCCATTGCATATCATGGCATTTAAAAGCAAGAATGGGGAATATTAATTCCATCTTAAATGATTCCATTACAATATGTAATTTTCTACAACTATTATAAATGATTTGTATGATAGAAAAACTCAAGAAGATCGAAAGTAATAAAGGAAATGAAAGGTGGTATATATAAGCAACACAAATGCTAAGTAAAGTTAATAAAGGAAATAAAAGTTCGTATACATGTTACTTTACTAATCAACAAGGGCATGTTGTGTTCAACACTCAATTTGAATCAAAGTACTAAAATGACTTATAAACCTATACTTCAATCAAGGTACCAAGTAAAATATTAAAGATTTTAACGTTGACTAACAATGTGAAACTCCACACTTTTCATCTCTCATTTATTTTTTAAATAAAAATTAAAAAAAAACCATAAAAATAGATTATCTCATGTTTCATAAAAAAAATTCCCAATATCTCCATTTTCACATTATCTTTAAATAGGTTATAGAAATCTATCAACAATGAAACATTAGATACATATATATATGCATATTCCAAATATAGGATTTAAAAATTTTGTTTGTTATTTTTAAATTTTATATGTCATTATTTTAAAGGATATCCATCTTTCATTCTTTCCATAAGTTTTTTCTATCTTAACAATATATATGTGTCTAAGAATCTAAAATATAAAATATAAGTGTATAATTTAAATATATTCATTAAATCAACCTTGTTATTCAAATGAGAGTAGTTGGAAGTACAACAAACAATAATTATGATTAACGTCATTGATAATTTGCACTCTAATTAGTTGATTCTGATCCATCTGTAACAATACAATAAATTAAATGATAAAACCCATGCTATAATGAACTAAATGGAAGGAAAGAAAGATCATCTGTAACTATGGAAAATGACTTACAATTGTTCCATACAATCACAAATTAATTGATATACATGAAACACATTTGACATTGGATTTGTTGTTAACCAACTCAAATTATTTAAACACTACATCTAGTAATCAACTTTCCATTTCCACCACAATAACATGAAAATTAAACAATATAATTAGACAACCAAAAATAACAATAACAAAATGATATCTCAATTTGTAAATGATGAAATAAAACATGTACATATTACTATCCATTACCATCACCCTCATTATCTTCCTCATTTGGCATGATAGCAATTTTGTTCTCAAAACATGTTTAGATCTAGGTTCATGTCTTAATGTGAACCACCAATATCTATCCAACACACCCAAGTAAAAGAAAACTTGGGTGTCGTGTTTTGAGAAAACACAAGGCTCCTTACTTTCATCCCACATATTTCTAGAGTTGATGCATATCAACCCACTATCACAATCTTCCTTTACAGTATTCCTATTGAATGTCTCCCACCAGCTGCACCTAAAAATAACACATTAGAAACATGATAATTCCACTTAAATGATCTCCTCTATTTTTTTGACATAACCCAACATCCCTCATATCATATTTCGATCCTAGTGGCTAGCATGACTAGATTGGTTTAACTAGACTTCTAGTCCATAGTCTTGTGTAATAAATCCATCATCAGCATCCACAGTGAAAATATGATTTCTGTAAGCCCACATAAATGTGAATGAATGCAAGTATTAAAAAAGTTAACAAATGATGGTGTCATATGTCTAATAACCCAACCATTAATATATTAAACATAGATGTTATAATTCAAAGTTTCATTATATAGTTAGAAATGTATATAAAGAGGTTATTACCGAGTTGTTGCACCTGGTCCCAATGTTTAGTGCACCTCCTATTTAGGAGGCTAATGAATGGATGCACCATATTTCTCTCTGACTTGGTTATAAACCCAACTGTTGGGATAGATCATTGGAATATTTTATTTTAAATGATTTGGAAAAGACATGCTTCTACTATGTGACCACCTAAATGATTTTCTATCAATGTCCCATTTCCTCCTCTTCTCTTCATTGCACCAAGAGTAGCGAGGTTCTCTACATCCCAATATGGGTGAGATGTTGTCACCTACGTAACTTAACACTACAAAAAACAAAAAGTAGTTAAAAATATATTCATGTCGGCTCATAAAATAAAAAAATAAAACCAAATGAAAAGTAATTAAAAAATGCACGTGAGCTTGTAAAAATAAAAAATTTAAAACCAGCATAAATCCACCCAAACTTATGTGTAAATTTTTCCAAATGTCAAAAAATTAAGATAAAAAAAAATTACACCTCAAGAAATTGGATCCCTCTCAGTGCTTGGTAGATCCAAGTTTAAGATGGATCTATGCTGGTACAATGCAACCCATAGTCGTGTTGCCTCCGCATTGTGAAGAATGAATTTATTAACTGCATCAATATTGATTCCTTGGTGTATTCATGGAAACAAAACCACAATCAGTACGTATGGGATCAAATATAGATTTTGAAGTTTGTTGCGAATAGTTACTATGTGGAAACGTGAAGATCGAAATATAAGTGATTTACTCTTTATCATGCACTTGTTTTGTTCATTTCCTGTACCTCCCCTTCCTTTTTTCCTCATCATGTTCATCATCCCAAATCATTGTGAACAATGTGTGGTCAATTTGCGTACTCACTAGCATAATAGAACGACTCATATACTATGTACCCCTCTACCATAGACCCCTCAGGTTTTTCACTTCATTGAACAAATCCTTTCAATTTTTTCATGTACCTCTTGAAGAAGAACACCTAGAGATATGGCACCACCCCGACTAATTCAACCTCATCGACTAGGTTAATTAGAAGATGAACCTACAAGTCCATGAAACGTTTTGGCAGTTCCTTCCCAAACATACAATCTTAGATATCTTGGTGCCACTGAAGAATCCCAGTGTTGTAAATCTCCTTTGTTGTGATCCATTGTACAAATGCAAATAGTTTAGATATGGCACACCGTAGGTCATTGGGAAAGTTTTGTTTCATACACCCACACACAAACAACGGATAATGACACTACAATGTAAATAAAAAAAGTTAATTGCATTTTAAATTGTATGATAAAAGATATAAATAAAAATTTGGCATTATACGTAACCTTAGAAGGTTGAGATGGTCATGTGATTTTAAACCCAACAACTATTCGTATGTATTGAAGTTGTGTCATAGATTAGAACTATATAAAGAGGGTTCCTTCACAATAGGATCTGAACCCAAAATCTGACGTCATAAAACATTTCATACGGATATGTCGGACAGCAATCACTAAAAAGAATGCTGATCAAAAAAGTTTTATAGCGCCGTCGAATATTCGACACAACAAGCGTCAGATATTTGACCCCTAGAGTGTCGCATATCCGACCCTTAAGTGTCGGATCTCTGACGGTCGGCTGTCGGATATCCGACAATATGGTGTCAGTTAACCGATGGTCTGTGAACCCAATAGTGTCGGATCTCCAACCCTTAATCGTCGGAGATCCGACAAGATGTATAGGGTTTTTTTTTAAATGTAAGGTTTACATGATTTTAGTTTTATGGTCCCATATTTTCAATGGTAACTATGTTCAAGGTGTCAAATATCTTACGCATGGCCGTTATAAATATAAATTGTTTTAAACATTTCGACATGTTTCTTGCAGAAGCAACGGACGATTTGCAAAAATTATTTGTTCCTCAAAGGATGTTTTTAGGAATTGTTTTATTCTTCAATAACCAGTTTGTGGGAATTATTTTTTTATCAATAACCAGTTTGCTAGGATTTTTTTATTCTTCAACTTCTCTCCGTTTGAAAAAATGCCGATGCGTGGAACTTGATTTTTTAAGACAACCGGTTATATTCATTAACGAAGTTTGTGACAAAATGTCAAATAGAAATATTTCGGATCCAAACGAAGACAACCAACAATTTCTTGCTAGACTATGGGATGTAGCGAAACGAATAATATTGTCCATGTACTCAATGCAAGGGATTGAAGAGGAGAATAATATTGATCTCAACAGCCACAAAACATTGCAGGGAACATGGACACGCTGAGGGGGAGAACGAATATCGTCCATTTTTAGGTTTAGCATTATAAAGTTTATTATATTCATTTTTTTTAGTAATTGTATGTATTATTTTTATTTTTCATATATTAATGTATATCTATTAATGTTTCCATGTATTTATATTAAAGTAAATACACCCTATAGCATATAGTCCAGAGGAAGTGCTTTCAGAACAAGTTCAGGATCAGGATCATGGAGCGTGTATGTTTAATGGAGAACAAGTGAATGATCATATTGAACAATATGATCATACCAATAATGTAATTGAATATGATGGTATAAATACATTGATCCATGATTCATTTAATATTAGAATGGATGATGACAATGACGTTGATAATGAAAATGATGATGACTTTGATGATTTTCATGATATACCTATTCTCGATAAGGCATATGAACTCCCTTATGAAGGCTCCAAAACAAATCTTTTCTCTACTGTATTGTTGATAATGAACTTGAAGTTTATGAATGGTCTTTCAAACATTGCAATCACACAGATGCTAAGGTATATAATAATTGTATTGTTAACTCATTATTGATCATCGTACAGATGAAGCGTGTTTTGTTAATATTATTTATTTATTACATTAACAAAAATTTTTAATTTTTTTGTAGCCTGATAGCTGAATTTTTGTTACCACCATCAAATATTTTACCTCACACATATCGAGATTTATCTTCCATCATGAAAGATATTGGAATGCATTATGAAGCAATTCATGCATGCCCCAATGACCATGTTATATATTATAATCAACATGAATTTGCAACAAAAAGTCATGTAAGTAGATATCGTACAAATAAAGTAACAAAAAAGGCGCCTCAAAAGGTTCTTCGTTATATTCCCATCATTCCATGTTTGCAACGACTGTTCAGGTGCATAAACATAGTGCAATTTATGGATTACCATGCCAAGAACAGAAGTCAAGATGATGTTATCCAAATGCTTGCAGATGGTTCTACTTTTAGAGATATGGAGTAAAAGTGGCCTCACTTTAAAGAAGAACCACGTAATCTTAGGATTTCCTTGGCAGCAGATGGTGTTAATCCATTTCCACAAACGAAATCAATTTACACGGTGTGGCCTATTTTTGTTATCAACAATAACATTCCTCCATGGTTGTCAATAAAAAGGGAGCACATAATGTTGTCAATGATTATTCCAGGTTTTTTTGTCGAAAACTATTTTATTTATAATGTAGTTGTGGCATCTCATTTGGTGTATTATGTTTCTTAATTTCATTTCTATATCTATTATTTTACTCTTGTGCATGGTTTATATATCTTAATGGTTCTCATAATGATATATTTTATGTACTTCAAATGAATCAGGTAAGTTCCAAGTCAAAGGTATGAATGTATACATCGAACCTCTTATAGATGAGCTACTGAAGTTATGGAATGGCATAACTATGTATGATGTATCTAAACCAATACGAAAAAGGCAATTTCAATTCCATGCAATGGTTGTATGGACAATACACGATGCCCCTGGGTTAACTTCATTTCGTGGTTTGTAATTTTAAGTTCCACTTTAATTGCTTTTAATGATATGGAGTAGTTAGAATAGTTTATATATGAATATATCTGGCATAGATATTCCATATCTAAATAATGTACATGATGTATATATTGTAATGAATCGTGGTGTGGAGCTAAAGGCAAAAGCCCCACCATCGATCTGGTTGTGTTATGTTTCGGCGAACGGAATCGTTGCCGATGGTATATTGTGATATACGACACCTATTAAGTTTTGTCATCATGTAAATATGCATTTTAATTAAATGAACCCAACCAGCTATGTCATTGCAACCATATTGAAAAGGGCATGATATTCCTAAGGATAGGGAGGGGGAATTGTTAAACCTTGATCCCATAGGGGGAAAAGCCATGTGTCACCACCCTTTTGATTTGCTCACCTTCCCTTGTCTCATCCAACTACCTCATTAAAATTTCTACTGTTAGTTGGGGTATTTATTTCTAGGGAGTGGAGTGTGGCAAGACTGTCAGTCCTTGCCCACACGCACACTCCACCAGCACGTTAACCCTCACGCTGGCAGGAAAAAAAACCAACGACACCCATTATTCCATTCTCCCCACGACTGCATGGGCACACTCCCACTCGTGATTTTTCCTCACATAGATAGCTGGGGGTGTCGATTTGGCCATTGACATTCTGGACTGGGGATGTGTAGTTTCCCTACGGATTGTGGCCTGTGTGTAAGTTCTTTTGGAGGCATAGGCTGAGAGTTTGTGTACTTTCCCATTCTCGAACTGTGTAAGTTGGCTGTGTTTTTTGTTATGTTTTGGGCTGCTGTAGGTTGTTATGGAGTCGTTTTGGCCACGGTAGGGCCAAGAATGATTCAGGAGTTTCTTTCCCCTGTCCAAGCTGTGAATAGCTTATTTTGGCTACGTGTATGCAGTGGTTGGTCTTCGGACTATGTTGGAATGGGGATGAGGAATTAGTTTTCTTGATAAACCTGGTGCCATTTGGGATCCACACAAACAGAGCTTGAGGGTTGGCTTTCTTCTCCACAACCCCTGAATAGCACTGGAAGGGAGGTCAGGGCCTGAGGGACTGTGTAGTAGAGAAGGGACTGATTTCCTTGCGTTGGGTGTGTGTGGGTGTTCTAGAATCCATGCTATTTCTGATGTAGGTATCCTTATCTCTACAATGAGCTCACAATCTTATCAATTATCCTTTCCCAGCTCTGTGATGGCCTGATAAACCCAACTGTGTTGGCTTGGCTGATCTGTTGTTTTGTGTATCCTTGGCTATGTGTAAGCCTACTTGTTCCTTATTCCTTGGGGAATCATGCCCAGCTCAGGGGTGGCAGCATTGTTGAGAGATTAAGGAGCATGTTGGCCTATGGTTGGGTGGAACGTTGCAGTGACGTAGCTGGTTGCGGGACGAATCCTTGATAAGATAAGTATTCTTGACCATTTCATCTCTGCATTTATAATTATTTTTTAAATGAATGATGATGAAAATGTTGAATGCTTCAATCAATATATGTTTGCTTCTGCTGTGTATGTAAAGGATTATGCATCTTAGCACGTTTTATGTTTTAAGCATTTTTTTTATTTCAATTTTTATGTATCTTCATGTTCATGGGGCTAGTTTCCCGGATGTTTAATGACACCGTAGCATCCTCTTCGCCGATCGGAGGGTCAGGGACATTACAGTAGGTCTTCATACAAAGGGTAAATTTGCATGTCCAGTTTGTGGTCCTAAGATAAAATCTCGTCGTTCAAAAATATTAAGAAAGGAGGTGTTTGATGAGTATAGGCATTTCCTCCCTAAGAATCACAGGTATAGAACAACTGGAAAAAAAATTCAATGGGAAGCAGGATACTGCATTAAAACCACAGAGAATGACACGTCACCTTTGGAAGATGCAATACAATATAAATCGTCATCATGGTACGTATGGATCATCGTATATGAATTGTTATGTATTTTAATTTTTTTTGTGAGTTGTTTGTTGTAGTGGCCATATTTGATTTATTATGTAATTTATTTATAAACTAATATTCATGATGTCCATCGTGATCATGAAGGCATTAATGGGCTTCCACGAGGAATGAAAAGTTATCCTATTCAATTCAACAGGTTTCCCTACTATGAGCACCTACAAATTGCTCATTTGTTTGATACAATGCATATTGGAAAGAATGTTACTGAAACCTTATGGCGACTACTAGAGCTAAGGAGGGAGAAAGATAAAGTTGTGAAAGCTTGCAAATACATTCAAGAAAGCAACCATGCAATGAAAGATGTCATCCAATTTCATACCAACTAAGAACAAGTTAGTATAAACTCAATTCCATGGATGTTTACGGAGCAACAAATCAATGTTGTCAAAGAAGTAATGCAGAAAATTAAATTTCCCACTGGATTTTGTGCAAACTTGAAGAATATCATAACCAAAAAAGGTGATTTTGTGGGGGTCAAAACACATGATTGGCATGTCTTCATCAAGGTAATTATTATTGTTATGTCCATATAAATTTTTTTGTCAATTTACTGCGTATATTTTTTTTCTTATTTGTATACTCTTTGTTTAATAAATGGCGTGGTTTGTATATTGATACAGTATGTTCTACCTCTCTCTCTCCCGGACAACTTCGACAACAATGTCAAACAAGTTATATATAATCTTGGTAAATACATGAGGTAACTAGCGATTACTTGCATGTGCTTAGTGTTTCTTTAATTCTCCATATAATGTATATATTTTTTTTGTGCACTATTTCAGCATATATTGTAATTTAATGTTTTTTTTAAATATCATTATTGGTTTGCGTCACTTGTAGATGGTTGACATCTAAAGAAATCCATAAAGAATATATAAAGTATTGGAGGAGAGAAATTCCTCGTCTCATGTGTGAAATGTAGAAGCATCTACCATTGGCATTTTTCAATGCATAAGAACACTACCTCATACACCAAGTTGAGGAGATTGAGTTGTGTGGACCTATGCACTCAAGGTCCACGTGGATGGTTGAGAGGCACTTGAAAT
Organism: Pseudotsuga menziesii; assembly: GCA_001517045.1. Lineage (NCBI taxonomy): Eukaryota > Viridiplantae > Streptophyta > Pinopsida > Pinales > Pinaceae > Pseudotsuga > Pseudotsuga menziesii. Next base: position 158,049 of record LPNX010029717.1, read on the forward strand.
TTATGAAGGGTTTGGTGAGACAACGAGCACATGCAGAGGGTTCTATGATGGAAGGATATACGGTATACCAAAACATGTTGTACGTTAGTGAATATATTCCTATTTTAGCGTCAAAGCTCAATTTACGATGCATTTGTGATTCGGACTCCAATAACAAATTTGAAGGGGAGCAACTGAAGGGGAAAGGTAGATTGAGGAAGCTGAAAGGTAATTATTAGCTAGTGGATGTTTATTATATCCTTCATATTCTAATTGTATTTTCTAGTCACAATTGCTTCAATTAAGAGCATATACTTTGTTCAGGATATTTACACATTTCTTTCATTTTAATGGTTATTGTCATTAAACAGTTGGTCAAGAATGGGATGCAATTCATTTATACATCACAAACAATCTTGACAGGATGAAGGTATGGATTGAATGATGCGCACAATCGGGTCATGAAATATCGTGGGAAGGTGTGGCTTCATTGGTAAAAGCAGCACAACACAATGGAGATAATAATCTAACAGAAAGGGAAATCGATTTGGCATATGGTGTAAAAGATAAAATGGAAAGCATATAATTAATCAATCCCTCTAAATATTTTATTTTGCAAATTACTTTTTGGCGTACATGTTCTTCTTTTCCATGTATTGTTGCATAAGGACTGAATGGTTGTGTAATCTTTTCATGTATTGCTTATTGCAGGTAAAACACCATAAGGCTATGGTATGCAATGGAGGTAGATATCGAATCAAAAAATTGGATGAAACAAAGAAAATATCAGATTCTGGGGTTTTGGCTGTCTTTGAGGCTACCAATGTTTCATCTGGAACTGACAAACATCCAGAAGTCTCAGAAAATCGATACTATGGGTATTTGGAAGATATTATACAGTGTGACTTTAAATCCTTTAAGGTAGTTCTATTTGTTATCAAATGGTACAGGTTACGATTGAATCAATGTGGTCCTGATAGAACTATTATTTAACATGATAATGGATTTACCATGGTAAACACAAGGTTTTTTGAGCCAGGAACAAAGCCCTATGTTCTTCCAAGCCAATGTGAACAAGTATTTTACTCAGAGGTTCCAGGTAAAGAGGGCTGGTCATTTGTTGTGAGACGCGATCCAAGGGGAAGGCCAGTAAAGTATAACCTGGATGATGGTAATGAAGAGGGTTCTCTGGAAGAAGAATATGATGACAAAGAGCATTATAAACATGATTTAGTTGACAATGATGATCCAATAGAAGATTTCCAAGAAATAGTTGAATTAGATGATGTAGCAGACAATGCCGATGAATATTATTCTGATGATGACACGATCAGCGTAATTGATGATGATGATGATGATGATATAGCCAATCCTTACAATGTTGACTATGTATCTGATGATACAGATGATGACTTGGATGAAGAAGACGATGACATGGATGAAGAAGATGATGAAATACACTGAAAGATATATATTTAATTAGAACTATTATTTTATCTTCTTTTTTTTAAATAGTTACTAACATCATCACCATCACCAACATCTTCATTATCATCATCACCATCTCCATCATCATCATCATCATCATCATCATCATCATCATCATCATCATCATTTTCATCGTCGACATCAACATCATAATCATCATCATCATCATCAACATCTTCATCATCATCATCATCATTATCATCGTCATCCTCATGATGATGATAATCAACATCATCAATATCATCATCATCATCATTTTCTTCGTCGTCATCAACAACATCATCA
>LPNX010029717.1:162300-188263 GCA_001517045.1 Pseudotsuga menziesii
GAAGAGGATGATGATGATAATGATGAAGAGGATGATGATGATGACGATGACGTTGATTATGGAACATAATCACCATAATCAACGTCATCGTCATCATCATCGTCCTCTTCATCATTATCATCATCATCCTCTTCATCATCATCATCCTCTTCATCATCATCATCATCATCATCATCATCACCATCATCGTCATCATCGGCATCATCACTGTCGTCGTCGCCATTACCATCATCATCATCATCATCATGACGATGATGGCGATGATGATGGCGATGATGATGACGTTGATGAAGATGATGGTGATCATCAGCATTGCCATCATCATCATCATCATCATCATCATCATCACCGTCATCATCACCATTACCATCATCATCATAAGGATGACGATGATGGTGGTAATGATGATGATGACGATGAGGGTAATGACGATGATGGTGGTGATGATGATGATGACGATGAGGGTAATGACGATGATGATGAAGATGACGATGACGTTGATGATGATGATGATGATGATGAGCATCCTGATAATGAAGATAACGATGATGACAACAATGATGATGATGATGGTGATCATGGTGATCATTGCCATCATCATCATCATCATCACCATCATCATCACCATTACCATCATCATGATGATAATGAAGACCACGATGTTGAAGATGACGATGACAATGATGACGATGATGATCATGATCATGATCATGATGATGAAGATGATGATGATCAACAATGATAACGATGATGATTAGGTGAGATTGTAGGGATTAGCTGAGATCGCCATCATCATATTCATCTTCAGGGGTTTCGTTGTAGGGATTAGGTGAGATCACCATCATCACCATCATATTATAATAAAAAAATACTATTCCTAAGTTAAAAATAAATATACTAAAAAATACATATAGCTAAGTTAAAAATACTATACCTAATAAAAAAATACTATTATGGCAATACATATAATATAAAATAATATATAATAAAAATAAAATACATATAATAAAAAATAAATAGTCTATTTCGACATTGTCGCGACTCGTTTTGGACAGTTCTATGCAATTTGGACATTTTTGTGAATTTTGGAGTAGCTCCAGTGGAGCTCAGGGTTTAGAATTGGAGCGTGACTGTTGAGAATTGGAGCTCATGGTTTTGATTTGGAGCTCATGGTTCACATTTGGAGCTCACGGTTCATGTTTGGAGCTCACGGTTTCGATTTGGAACTCATGGCTCAACGGGTAAGCATCACCTCATTTTTTGGGCATGCTCTGATGTTTGCTGTGTATTTGTGGGAAAACATCTACAACCACATCTATTCCAAACTGAAATTTTAGATGCCCTAGATTCCCACATTACATTAGGATAGATGAGAGCTAGGGGCAGCATTATCTCTTGGCTCACCGTAGCCCACCCATCATTGAACCTGCAAGGGAGTAGGAAGAAGTTCTATGTGAATACTCGACCCGAATAGAGCAGTGGTTTACCTTCAAAAATAGTTCCCACTTTTTATTACGTGCCAATATTTTGTTACAACAATTAGAAATATGACTTGAATGAGATGAATCCCCCACCCCTATATGATTATAAAGGGTTTGATCTCATTTGTATTTTTGCGATGATTTCGTTTTGAACATTATCCTTTATTCAAATGTCTAATGTTGTTTATTAGTTGTTAATTAATTAAACATTTCAGAAAAATTCGAAGTAATTGCTTATTTCAGTTTCTCTGTCAAGGTATTTTATAGTAGAATGATTTAGTGTGGATGGTTTAAATATTTTCACTTAGATATTACTCCTATATCTTTCTGTTCATTATTATATTAATTAATAATTAATATAATATTCAAATTGCTCTCAGCTGAGATAGGATAGTTTAATTAATGTTATTATAGTATAGTTTATATTTAACAGTTGTTAAATAGAATTTGTGTAATTTTAGAATAATTTTAATAGTCTTTTAATATTTAGAATATTAATATAAAATCCTCAAAAATCGAAGAATTTCCTTAAGAAAGCAATTATAGGTTAATCTAGGTAGTAGAGAATTAATTTTAGGGTTTATTTAGATAGAAATAACATTAGGATAGATTTTTACTAAATTTTAGTTTCTCCTTAAGAGAAAAATTCAGTTGGTAGCAGGACCATAACCTACGATATTTTGCTATCCCAAACACACCAGGAGCTGCTTTAAGCTGCTTGTGTGGGCTTAATCTCCTTGTTGACCTAGGTCAAAAAATCAGGCCAACAAATGGCTCTAGAAGGAGGGCATGTTAATGAATAATGGCAGGTGAAACTAATGATAAACTTTCAACCAGTCAACATCCTCCAGAAGTTAGTAGATCACCATTTATAGAAACTGTTAGGAGCATCCTCGAACGTGATCCTATCACATCTCCATTTAATCCTGAAAAAATTACGCAAACTTTAGAAGAATCACAACATATTCTTACGAGAGCATATGCTAATCAACTTAGTGTATCTCCAATAGATTATGGTCTACCTAGACAACAGCGACATAATCCGAAATTGAACATAGTTACTCAATATTTGGAAGAAGTTGATAGCACTCCACGTAATCAAATTAGAAGTCATCAGAGATAAACTACTCAAACAAACACTGCTAGAAGATTAACTGTAGAAAGCGGTTTTGATCAGCCACCATCTCCTCCAGAATCACCACCTGATAGTCCAAGATCATCCAATTCAGGGAGTTCTTTAGGTTCTGAGAGAAGCCATATGGCAAGAAATGTACCTGTGGGAGGAGGAGCTAATCCTCCACCTAATCCACAACTCCCTTGGCTAAGAACAGCTATTGTAGTTGTCCCTGGTGTACAACATCCTTTGCCTAAACACTCAGATAAACTTCTTCCTAAGTTTAACCCAGATGATAAAGAACCTGCAGAGGTGCATGTAGAAAAATTCATGTTAGCTGTTCAAACTATGAACGTTTAGCATGAAGATGTGGTTTGTCGATTGTTTCCTCTAACTTTCGAAGGAAGAGCCTCTACTTGGTACTTTTCGTTAGTACAGGGATCAATCACAAATTGGGGTGAATTTAATAAAGTTTTTTTAGATAAATTTGGGGAAGATAAAACACCTGCTCTTTTATCTCTAGAGTTATATAGGATTAAAATGGAGCCTAAAGAAAGAATTAAATATTTTAACCAGAGGTTTCTAACATTAAAAAATAAAATTCCAGTTGCTTCTCAACCACCCGAGGATATAATTATTGAAAATTATACTTCAGCTTTACCAAAATATTCTGGGATGTTTGTTAAGAGAGCTGGGAAAACAACATTAGTAGAATCTTTTGAGGAAGCCATTAAAGTCGAGAAGGATTCTATGTCCTATGAACCAGATAGAAGTGGGAAATCTGATACTTTTCCCTGTAGGGAGATGGAAAAACTTAATTCAAAAAAAGATAAAGCATTTGATATAGAACAACTACAAAATGCTATTCGGGAATTAACCAATGAGGTTGTAGGATTAAAAGAAAACCAATTCTAAAGCTTCTTCTTCTAGGGGATATTTCAGAAATCAGTTTAGACAAAACCCGAGTACAAATAATAAAAATACACCACCTGATATAGCAGCAAATGAAGAAATTTTTAATACAATTCGAGCTGTTTTATCTTTATCTAAGACTCCTTCTAATCAAGAAATAACTGAAAATGAAGAAGAAGAGGAATCAGAAGATGATGAAGAATCAGAGGAACCTCAACAAGTTAACGGTCATTTCTGGGACAGTCTTGTAAAAGAATATGAGAGTAAAAGTCCGCCTACATGACAACATGCCTATAATACTCGTAGTAGAACATTCGCAAACACTCCTGGAGCTTCATCAAGTTCTACAAATAATGACAACAATAATTCACAACCTAATAAACAAACTCAATCTGGCAAACAGACTCAATCAACCAAAATTACCCAACCCATTCAAAATGCTCCAAAATTAGATTTACAATATGATATAATTGAATATTTAAATAAGACACATGCAAACATCAGTATGTACGACCTTCTTCAAATTTACCCAATGCCTAACCGTCATGTTATAAATCCCACTATGAGTTCAATTATTCCTAATGCAAAACAAAATGTTGCTGCAAACAGTTCTAATGATGATTCAACAGCAACCGATAAAGAAAAATTAACAGTTGATAAAGCCTCGCTAATAGGAAAGAATTCTAAATCAACCATGCCCCCATTCTTACTTACCTTTGAGATTTTCAATAGGAATGTTCACAATTGCATGGTAGACTCTAGAGCATCCTCCAATGTGATGCCTTTATCAGTATGCAAAAGGTTGAATGGGAAATATGTTCCATCAAATTCATAAATAACTCAATTGGACAGGACGAATGTGAAGGTTGTAGGGGAGATGAAAGATGTTTTAGTTAGGATTGCTTGTAACCCTTCAGTTTATCAAATTATAGATATTGTTGTTGCAGATATTCCTGATGCATATGGGTTATTTTTAAGTAGAGATTGGTCTCAACAATTGAATGGATTCTTTGCCACGGATTGGTCAACATTATGGTTACCTAAGAATGGAAAGTCAAATCAAATAAAGATAAATAGAGAAAGATATATGAAACATACTGTGGCTGAACTACATGATCCTAGCGAACCTGTTTTATTTTTCAGATTGCATTATGGGGAATTATATGTATGAATTGGGATTTGGTAATTTTAAAGCTCAACATTCTGCTTTTCTGAAAATAAACAGCAATCAGAAATTAGAAATGTGACATCTATTTCTCCTGATTCTCCATTCAAGGAAATTATTAATGATGTAGATAATCTTAATATTGTAAATATTATAGAAAGTAAAGTAGTTGTTAATAGTTCTACTTGGACTCTATATTTTGATGGTGCGAAATCCAAAGAAGGAGCCGGAGCTGGTTGCCTGCTGGTAGACCCTCAAGAAAATAAAACATGTATAGCTTGTAGGGTGGAATTTAATTGTACAAACAATACTGTGGAATATGAATCTTTAATACAGGGTTTGAAAAAAGAAATTTATTTGGATATCAAAGAGTTAATTGCATACGGTGATTCCGAAATCATCGTCAGACAGGTCCGTAACTCTATTCACTGCCTATCTGAACATTACAGAATTATCAACGAGAGGTATGGAACCTTATTGCACATTTTGATGCATTTAACATAATTTCAGTTCCAAGAACTCAAAATCAAGAAGTGGATTTATTGGAAAATGTAGCATCAAAACTAATTCCATCAGAAAATCTTACACCAGATTTCTTTTCAGTAGAATTGATTTTTAGGCCTTCTATACCAGATAACATTTTTAACTGGCATGTATTTGATAATGATGTGCAGGTGCTGAATTTTCTGATGAATGAGGATACCTTTAAATATTTAGCCATTGATGAAGTTACTCATGACGAAAATCTGTGGGATTTTTTGGTAATAAATGATTTTTGTTCAGTAGAAAAGGATTTTGAAAAGGTAAAACCGATCCCTAATTCAGTATTAAGATTAGAAAAGTTCTTTGATATTCAGGATAAATTTAGATCTGTCCCTAATTGTAAAACTAATATCTCTCAAATGAGATATGAAAGCATAAATTTAGGAACAGAATTGAATCCCCAGACTATAAATCTAGGTATAGATTGCAACCCCACAAAAAAACAACATTTATAAAGTTGTTTAAAGAATTTAAGGATGTCTTTGCATGGACATATGTTGATCAGAAAACCTTCAACACACAAGTCATGCAACACATAATTCCAATTAAATAGGATTCAAAACCTTTTCAACAAAAGCTAAGGAAATATCACCCGTCACTAGAACCAACAATTAAGAAGGAACTAAATAAATTGTTAGCTGCCAAGATTATTTTTCCCATCAGACATACTCAGTGGGTATCCAACTTAGTTCCAGTCAGGAAGAAAATGGAGATATTAGATTATGTGTGGATTTTAGAAATCTTAATAAGTCTTCTAAAAAGGATAATTACCCATTTCCTCCCATGGAACAAATTCTTCAAAAGGTGTCTGGGTCTGAGATACTGTCACTTCTTGATGGCTTCTCAGGATACAATCAAACGTTAGTTTCCCCAGATGATCAATTGAAAATAGCTTTTAGAAATCCATGGGGAACATATGCTTACCGCAAGATGCCCTTTGGGTTAATCAATGCTGGAGCAACTTTTCAACGAGCAATGGATATTGCTTTTAGAGACTTAATTAACCATTCAATAATTGTCTATTTGGATGACGTTACTGTATATTCTAAACATCGACCTGATCATATTAATCATCTTAGAAAGGTATTTGAACGATGTAGAAAATTTGGAATATCCTTAAATCCTAAAAAAACAATATTTGTTGTTTCATAAGGTATTTTATTAGGTTGTGTGGTTTCAAAACATGGAATCATGATTGACCCTGAATGAACCCAAGCTATTTCAAAAATAACTTACCCTTCTAGCAAGAAAGAAATGCAATCATTTCTCGATAAAATAAATTTTGTTAGAAGATTCATTCCTAGTTTCTCCGAAATCATTCGTCCTTTACAGAAAATGATTAAGAAAGATGCTATTTTTAATTGGGGACAAACTGAAAAAGAGTCATTTCAGAAAATTTTAGAAGCCATTTCAGAAGCTCCTAGCCTTCTAAGCCCATATTTTAACAAAGATTTCATATTGTATACTTTCACTTCTAACATCTCATATGCAACAGTTCTAACCCAATTAAATCAGCAAAATAACGAATTACCAATCTCCTTCATGAGTTCAAATTTTAAAGGTGTCGAACTTAATTACCATGAAGTTGATAAGCAAGTTTTTGCTGTTTTTAAAGCTGTCAAACATTTTCGTCCATATTTATTGAAATCTAGAACGAAAATAATAGTCCCTTATTCCTCAGTCAGAAACTTGTTAGTGCAAAAGGATTTAGGTGAGAAAAGAGCACCTTGGATGACAGCCCTTCAAGAGTATGACTTAGAAATTAAACCCTCAACGATAGTCAAAGGTCAAGGATTATGTAAATTAGCTACTAAAGCTGCTCATCTACCTAATGATAAAGATGAAACTGTCATTGGTGAGGTTTTACTTACCAAAGAAATCTATTTCTATCCTCCACCACAGGATTCCTAGTATACAGACATAAGAATACTTTTGGAAACAGGAACTGCCCCTGATTACCTAGAACCAAGGAAGAAAAGAGCACTTAGATTGAAATCTGCTCTGTATTTATTAATTGATAATGTCCTTTTTCGGAGAAATTCAGATGGAGTATTGCTTTGATGTCTAGACAAAGATGAAATGGAAGTAATTCTGAAGGAGTTACATTCTGGACTAGTAGGAGGTCATTTTGGTGGAGAAACTACTGCGCATAAAATTCTTAGGGCTGGCTATTATTGGCCTACCTTGTTTCGAGATTCCTATTCTTTTGTTAGAAAATGCTAGGAATGTCAACTTGCTGCGGCAAGGGTTAAGAAACCTGCTTTTCCTTTACAACCAGTTTCAGTAGAAAGACCCTTTCAGCAATGGGGCGTTGATATAGTAGAGACAATAAATCCTCCCTCATCTAAACAACACAAGTATATAATAACTGCAACTAATTATTTTACTCGTTGGGCAGAAGATGCACCATTAAGGGTTGTAAATACCAATCAGGTTATATTATTTTTACAATCCTTTATCATAACAAGATTTGGTGTTCCATATTCCCCCGTCTTTGATAATGCTTCATATTTTTCATCAATTGAGTTAACTCAATTTTCCTTAGAGAAGGGAATAAGAATCAAGTATTCAGCTAATTACCATTATCTTGGAAATGGCTTAGCTGAATCAACAAACAAAAATTTATTGAAAATTCTCAAAAGAACTATTTTAGTTCACCATCGTGATTGACATACAGAATTAGTCAATGCCCTTTGGGTAGACAGAGTAACTCCTAAGGCTGCGATAGGTAACTCACCCTTCTTCTTAGTGTACGGAATTGAAGCTATTTTACCACCGAATTTATTCTTACCTTCATTACATTTAGCTCAGTCTGTTCAAGATGAAGATTGTCCAGCAATGGAAAAGAGGATTAATATTTTGTTAAAGCTTGAGGAACAAAGAGAAAATTCAAAACAACACTTTACAAAACATCAACAAATTGTGAAGTCTTGGTTTGACCAATCCTTAAGTTCCAATCGAGAACTTCAGGTGGGAGACTTAGTTTTAAAATGGGATAAATTTCATGAGGACAAAGGAGATCATACTAAGTTTCAGAAGCTTTGGCTAGGTCCCTTTGTTATTGCTGAGAAGATAGGTCCAAGTACCTTTCGTCTGCAAACACTAGAAGGTCAGTTTGAAACATTCCCAGTGAATGGACTGATCCTGAAAAATATTTCTGTTAATATTTTAGGTCTTAAAATGTATATAATTTGTTTGTTGTTTGTAAATAACTTTATATTTTGTATAAACTGATTTATATTTTATAGAATTGAAGGATGATGATAAATTCATAAGACTTATGTAACTTTCAACATCATTCTGCTATTTGTAACCAGTTCTTATTCTCTTAATCAAATATTTCATTTGCATTAAAGACTGCCAAATTTTTATATATAACTAGTCAGTAATATTTAGATGTCAACTGAAGGGATAAATGTAAATAAATAAATCTTCTAATTAGAAAAGAGTCAGTTTGTTCATGAGTTTAAAAACCATGATATTAGACTGAAATCTTTTAGAATTTGTTCAGGATGATCAAAGTTTCTTAAATCTATAAAAAACCTATCGTTATTTTTTTTAAGTATTACTCAGATTATTCCTCACCTTTTTATTTTTTCTTATAAAAGTTGGATAGCTTATTAATGTCTTTTTTGAAACTTGTACTTTGAAAAACTCTTATAGATCTCTACCATCAGTCTTCAAGAGTATTTACAATCTGAAAACTTTTTAGAATTTGTTCCAGTCAATAAAATGCTAAAATGAGAGACGGAAGGTCTTAATAATAAGCCGATCTAATCAGAATCATAAATATCACTAGTATGACATTATTAGGAAACTAGTAATGGATTTTGGTTTAACAAACCAAGAGATAAGGGGTCTCATCACGAGCCAGCTGATTCATTTTCTGGTGATATTAATGACTGACATTACCATTTGGTCACCATGTTGGGTAATGATCTCTCATTTTTTTATTTTTTTTAAATTAAAATTTCAAATTTAGTAAAGAAAACATAATATTGACTGAAGAATAGGAGGTCTCATCACGAGCCGGCCTAATCATGATCATCAGTGTTGTCTAGGATAACTTCATTTCTAATCACCAGGGTGATGGCTTTTGGTTTAAAAAACCAAGAGACAAGAGGTCTCATCACGAGCCGGCTTACTTATTCCAGACAGCTCTCGTGAATGATATTATCACATTGGGATACCATACCTAGATAGTAGTCTTCAGTCAGACTTATTGTTTAAATAAAAGAAAAGAAACAAAAAGAAAATTATTATGTTTATGGAACAAATTCTAGAAAGTTTTCAGAAAATTAGATTTCTATATCCTATACTGATGGTGCAGGTTATTTTTACTATGAAGTACTTTGTTTCGATCAGGATATTTCTAAGTTTATCTCTAATAGGATCTTTATTTCAAAAGATGGAATATTTCTGAGTTATGCTTATAAATATGATAAAAATAATGGTTTTTATTTAGATAAAGAATTTTTGATTGTTTTTAATAAACTTTAAGATTTTGTTTATATCATTTTTTTTAAGCTGTATGATCAGAGATAACTGGTTCGTCCAGGTCATCGCCATTTGTTGGCAGTCAACAACAACCCCTTCATTTTTCATTAAGATGAAGGGGGATCAGCTCTCTTTTATGATTTACCTTTTAAAGATTATAAAAGAGTGCCTTCAGAATCCTTGTTGAAGCCGATGAGAAAGCTGCTCTGTTATTTGAAAAGATTGGATGGGGTCAGTTCTTCAAGTGTTTTAGTGGCCATAACGTAGAGGTTACTAAACAGTTTGCTTTGAGTTTGAAAGAAAATGTAGCCCAGATTGGAAATTTCAAGTTTATAATTAATGAAGATAAAATTGCAGAAGCTACGAAACTTCCACAAACTAGAGAGCGATGGTTTGAAGGTGGGAAAGTGAATAAGAAGAAATGTCAGTCCTTGCTATTACCTTTACCGGCCAGTGCAAAATTGAATATTGGGGTTTCGGTTAAGTTTTTAAAGCCAGAATGGCGGGCATTCTATGAAATTTTAGTCAGGTACGTATCATGTGATGGACGATTCTCTCATCTGCATTATTATCATTTTCGACTGTTGTTAGCATTAAAAGGCTTCAAACTTAATATTCCATTTTACCTATTGCAAAGTCTGAAGAAAATGGCTCATTCGATACAAACTACCATAGGTAATCCTGATAGAATTCTGTTCCATCATGGTCTAATTAAAATTTTGATCCAGGATCAACTATCTATGAGCTGTAAATCTTGGGATGAGTTTTTGCTTGAATGTAAATTAGTGGCCAAACCCTCCCCCCAAAACTCATAGAAAACAAAAGGCTCCAGTAAAATCTGAAATTGGTGATGTTCATGAGGCTGAATCAAAGGATAAAGAGCTTCAAGAAGTAAATCCACCTATAAGTACTTGTATCAGTGATGATGGGGTCATGAATGTAGCTCCTTGTTATGCTGAGACAACCTTGGACCAATCCCTATCTGACAAACGCTGTAGTACACCTACAAAGGCAGAGGGAAAATTAACCAAAAATGAAGATGTTGATGCTATTAATTATGCAAACCCCTCTGAGCTATATACTCCTCGAAAACATGGTGATGAGTCCATGCATAAACTAGAGCAGTTAGCGCAGGTATGTTGTGGCAAAGGGGGTTTTGAATCAAAATTTCTTGTGTTTGTTCGTACAAGAACAATTAATAGAAGTATGAATACTACACCTACAGCCTATGTTCCTACGACCACTCAATAGAGTACTCAGCCAGTGATTGTCCATATTGAGGATGATGTTCCATCATTGGGTCCCGAAACCACACATATGGATGAACCTACTCTTATAGAGAATAATAGTGAAAAATTGGCTAAAGACATTACAGAGTCAGGTAAGTTTGAAGCTGCTCCATCATGTATGGACGCTTATGGTTCAAGCCCCGAGCCATATTTTATGAGCTTTCCATCACCTGGTCAAGATATAGAAAATATTGATTCTTCTCAAGCAGATTATTCATGTCATGACAAGGAGGAAGAAACTCTCCAACAGGTCCTTGACAAGGTATACGAGACTAAAATTGTAGAATTGAAAAATGAACTAAAAGAGTGTCAAGCTAACGCAGCCTTGAAAGAGGTAGAAAATAAGACATTAAGGGAAGAGTTATTAAACTGGATTAACAGATGGAAGGAGATGAACATCAAGAAGAACCAATACAAGAAAGCAAAAAAATCAATGATAAATACAAACCAACACTTGCTCGAACAAGTAGAACAACAGAAGCTAGTAATCATCAGGCTCAAAGCCAAACTCTCTGAAGCCAGAAGAGTGATCAATTTACAAAGTAGAACCCGATGATTGTTTCTATTTTCAGTTATATGGTTTATCTCTTTGTCAATAGGTAGTAAAAAAATTTTAATGCATGCCTGCAAAATCATAGATTTTACAGGCACGCACATAATTTATTGTTCTTTTGTTATTTATGTTAAAATTGATTTTAAATAAGATTCTCGTGTTTGTTTAAACAGGTGGACATGGTATCACTATCCTCAAAAAATACAGGATATTTTGGATCTCAGTAGGATGACATTGATGCTTCTGGAATATTGGAATTTCAACATAGCCACGAATGTGCCAGTTCCTTTAAATCAGCAAATGTTTTAGGCTAGTCGTTTTTTATTATTGTTATCTTCTAGTGACAAGTGTCTGTTGCAGAGATTCGATGCACTTTAATAGTGATAGGACTCCTATAGTATTTCATACAGCATTTATGAAAAAACTGAATCGAAGACTAGTAGGATTATATAAACTGGTAATTTTTATGCAAAGGGAGGATGGAGTGGCAGAAGAGAGACATCATTGAAATATTATTTTGGTACTAGTTTGGTTCCTGACTGAGGTTTTATCTTTAGAGGTGGAATGTGACTGGAAATTTTCAGACTGATATCATTGATCGGTATTATTTTGGATACTCTTTTTATATTTCAGTATATAATCTTATGTTTATAATATTGATGCAGTATACTTGGTTATGCTTTTACTAATTATGTGATATTACACTTTGTCAACACAATATTCTTATTTGAATAAAGTATGTTATTATAGTTGAATTAATCAGTGTTTTATTGAAAATTCAAGATATAATGATATATATATTTATGTCTGTTTGATCTCATTTGTGTTTTTGCAATGATTTCATTTTGAACATTATCCTTTATTCAAATATCTAATGTTGTTTATTAGTTGTTAATTAATTAAACATTTCAGAAAAATTCAAAGTAATTGCTTATTTCAGTTTCTCTATCAAGGTATTTTATAGCAGAATGATTTAGTGTGGATGGTTTAAATATTTTCATTTAGATCTTACTCCTATATCTTTCTGTTCATTATTATATTAATTAATAATTAATATAATATTCAAATTGCTCTCAGTTGAGATAGGATAGTTTAGTTAATGTTATTATAGTATAGTTTATATTTAACAGTTGTTAAATAGAATTTGTGTAATTTTAGAATAATTTTAATAGTGTTTTAAAATTTAGAATATTAAATATAAAATCCTCAAAAATCGAAGACTTTCCTTAAGAAAGCAATTATAGGTTAATCTAGGTAGTAGAGAACTAATTTTAGGGTTTATTTAGATAGAAATAACATTAGGATAGATTTTTACTGAATTTTAGTTTCTCCTTAAGAGAAAAATTCAGTTGGTAGCAAGACCATAACCTGCAAGATTTTGCTATCCCAAACACACCGGGAGCTGCTTTAAGCTGCTTGTGTGGGCTTAATCTCCTTGTTGGCCTAGGTCAGAAAATCAGGCCAACAGTTCCTCATTAGATGCTTCACTATATGAATCATATATGGGGCCCCCAAAAATATGATTATTGATTTCAAATATAACATCCAACTCTTCATGAAATGGATAAATGCACGCATTTTCCATCTCATCATCAAACAAGGGTTTTCCTACAAAATATTCCTCATCAGAATCTCAACAATATGGACCATCTAATTCAGATTCTTTGGATGAGTTAATATAATAGGAGAACGGGTTATTTCATAACCAACAACCCAAAGGGTCTCTGTCTATATTGCTTATTTCTTCACCAACTTGACTCCTTCCTTATCAGCTTTCAAACATGGGTTTTCTTTGTTGTGCATGCATTTACATTTATTATCCCATGACAGACCCAATTTGACAATTTCAGCTAACCCGCATTTGACCCATATTGGCTAATATGGATTCTGAAGTATGGCCAGTCTGAGCATTACAATTAGTGGATGAACCCATCACATTTTGGTTCGCATTCAAATTGGTTTGATTGTTTTTGTGTGAGTTATCTCAGCAACCGGTTCCCAAATAAGCTATTAATACGACTCTACCCAAATGTGATGCTTAAGGGAGGTTTAGAGAAGGATTCAATTTCCACCATAGCCACGATAGTTAGAGTTTTTTTGCTCACATGTATGCTCGGTCCGTTGGAGAAGGATGAAAATCGGTCGCTTCCCCGAGCAGGATTGTCGAGCCATGTTTTGTTATAATAAAGAAACTAGAACCTAACCCCTAGATCATTGAATATCATTATAAAATCCCTAGGTTAGAAAGAAACTCGAACCTAACCCAGTATTTTCCAAATTGTAGTGACAACAGGGGTTTGCCAGAATTCTGCCAAATGTTATGGATTTCTTCTTTAAGGTGTTTTATTATAGAAACCTTATATTAGAAAGAAAATTGAACCTAACCCAGTAATTCCCAAGATCTAAACACCATGAGAGCTTGGACTATACAATATATTTTCATTAAGTGATTGAATGAAGTAATCCACTTAAAATAACTATTTTATCAAAATATTAATTTTTTTTCTACATACCTGTTAATATCATCATCAAACAAAGATGTTCATGAGGACAGAGTTCAAGAACTCTATCCACATGAACTATATCTCACAAAAGATAACAAGTGTTCAGCCAAGCAACGGTGACGATTCATGGTATTATGCATCACAAGTTTGCGATGTTACAACCTAATGAAACATAATACCATGAGTCGTCACCATTATTAGCCGACATTTATTAGCTATTTTTGAGTTAGTGAATTGAAAGTGGCTAAGTCAACGCAAAAAAGAAAGGTAATAAGCTTGACTAAATAAACTATTTTGATAATTGTACCTACATCTTCTGCTACATGCATTTCTTGCATGCCTCATCTATCTCGACGTAATATCAACATTATTATTATTGGTGTGTACCTTCTCTCACTAACAGTATTCTTCCTATTTTTTCTCCAAAACAACTATATTATAGGTCCTTTTGGCATGACATTGTTTTGCATGCAACTTTTATTTTGTCGATCTTAGAAAGAAACTTGAACCTAACCCAGTATTTTCCAAATTGTAGCGACAACAGGGGTTTGCCAGAATTCTGCCAAATGTTATGGATTTCTTCTTTAAGGTGTTCTATTATAGAAACCTTATATTAGAAAGCAACTCAAACCTAACCCAGTAATTCCCAAGCTCTAAACACCATGAGAGCTTGGACTATACAATATATTTTCATTAAGTGATTGAATGAAGTAATCCACTTACAATAACTATTTTTTCAAAATATTAAATTTTTTTCTACATACCTGTTAATATCATCATCAAACAAAATTGTCCATGAGGACAGAGTTCAAAAACTCTATCCACATGAACTATATCTCAGAAAAGATAACAAGTGTTCAGCTAAGCAATGGTGACGATTCCTGGTATTATGCCTCACAGGTTTGTGATTGCAACCTAATGAAACATAATACCAAGAGTCGTCCCCATTATTAGCCAACACTTATTAGCTATTTTAGAGTTAGTGAATTGAAAGTGGCTAAGTCAACGCAAAAAAGAAAGGTAATAAGTTTGACTAAATAAACTATTTTGATAATTGTACCTATATCTTCTGCTACATGCATTGCTTGCATGCCTCACCTATCTCGACGTAATATGAACATTATTATTATTGGTATGTGTACCTTCTCTCACTGACAGTATTCTTCCTCTTTATTCTCCAAAACAACTATATTATACGGCCTTTTGGCATGACATTGTTTTGCATGCAACTTTTATTTTGTCGATCTTAAAAAGAAACTCAAACCTAACCCAGTATTTTCCAAATTGTAGCGACAACAGGGGTTTGCTAGAATTCTTCCAAATGTTATGGATTTCTTCTTTAAGGTGTTTTATTATAGAAACCTTATATTACAAAGCAACTCAAACCTTACCCAGTAATTCCCAAGCTCCAAACACCATGAGAGCTTGGACTATACAATATATTTTCATTAAGTGATTGAATGAAGTAATCTACTTACAATAACTATTTTTTCAAAATATTATTTTTTTTTCTACATACCTATTAATATCATCATCAAACAAAATTGTCCATGAGGACAGGGTTCAAGAACTCTTTCCACATGAACTATATCTCACAAAACATAACAAGTGTTCAGCCAAGCAATGGTGACGATTCGTAGTATTCTGCCTCACAAGTTTGTGATGTTGCAACCCCATGAAACATAATACCAAGAATCGGCCCCATTATTAGCCAACAATTATTAGCTATTTTAGAGTTAGTGAATTGAAAGTGGCTAAGTCAACACAAAAGAGAAAGGTAATAAGTTTGACTAAATGAACTATTTTGATAATTGTACCTACATCTTCCGCTACATGCATTGCTTGCATGCCTCACCTATCTCAACGTACTATCAACATTATTATTATTGGTATGTGTACCTTCTCTCAATGATAGTCTTCTTCCTATTTATTCTCCAAAACAACTATATTATAGGGCCTTTTGGCGTGACATTGTTTTGCATGCAACTTTTATTTTGTCAATCTAGCATAACTAAATCACCGAACCTACAAACATACTATCAAAACAATAGAATATCAGTTTGGGATACTATATTTTTCCATTCGGTGATCCAGTACCATCTGTAATACCTTCAACCCTTTAAAAGATAGGGGATAAGAGAAGGTGCATGTAGTACTAACAAGGCGAACCTAGATAATGCCTATAAACGAGTCATTAATGGTGATGAGAAAAAATAGTTTCACCTTTGAATTGCTTCAATAGCCTATAAATAGTAAAGAATCCCTACTCTATAAATATCATTTCACGAAATAAAACACACCATAATCCACACGTAATTTGATAAATGAATGGAAATAACTATCAATGGGCAATAATAATAATAATAAATATACAAATAGATCTTAGTTTAGGTATGTATTGAGATTTATACCACATATTTGATAGTGTATGCATCCAATACTTTCTAGTTACTTGATCACTATCAGGGAACAACTTCAGCTCTATCCTGTTAATCTTAATTCATCCAGCTAAAAGCAGTTCATGTTAGTTTTTCAACATTAAGCTAGCATATCATTAGGATATTTAAACAGAGAGAACAACAAGCACGACAATCAAACACAAGATACAATGAACACAGTGTTTGTCCTCGGGGAAACCATAAATGGAGAAAACCATGCAACTTCGTCTGAGATAGAATCAGCACCAAAGTGAAACCCAAAAATAGTAATACAATTTCCCGACAGTAGTAAGCTCTTTCCTCTTGCCCCAGTGTCTTTCTCTTCCTCAACTATGCGCTACACTTGAGTGTGTATAAGATGTGTACTAAATAGAGAAGTCACCTCTCTATTTATACTAATTCCCGACATGACTAAAACCCTACTAGGGCCGACCTCACTAGGAGAGTCTAATAACCCTAGTGCCCCAGAACTGTGGGGACTTTAACCCTTAGACAATAGGAGGGTTACCCACAATGAAATGACATGACTTGTTTACATTATTGATTCTCCCGATCGGAACGTCGGGGCATGACATGACACAAGAACATCCCGGAATAAACATCAGGTAACAATAGATGAGAAATACAACTGCATACATTCCAAAGTTACAATTACATTAACACTCCCTCTTAACTAGGAAGGTATTCTCTCAACACAATTTTTCATCACTGGTCTTCTTCCTTGGGTCTTCTCGTCATCTGCATCTTCAAGTCATATTCATCTTCAAGTCCTCTTTGTTTTCAATTCATCTTTGCCTCTGGATCTAGATCATCACTCGATTTGGATCATCATCACTGGATCTGGATCATCTGTAGCATCATTCCTGGATCTGGATCTTCCCTCGATCTAGATCATCTCTGGAGCATCATCTCTAGATCTGGATCTTCCCTTGATCTGGATCATCTCTGTTGGATTGTCAATATTGAATCTTCACGAGTGCTATCTCATGATTCTTCTCGTCATAGGAAGTTCTACAGATCCAGCCTTTTTTCATGCTAGATGTAGGCCTAGCCACCATGTAGGTCTTCGCCCAGCACTTATATCTGATCATATAGGAACTAACCTATAATCATATCAGAAAGGCATGCCCAGCACTCACATCTGACCATGTGGGAACCAATCCCACAACCCTGTCATAAAGGCCTAGCACTCACATTTGAAACATGCAAAGAACCAATCCAACATGCATGTTCAAAAGGGCTTGGCACTTATATTTGATACATGCAAGGAACCAATCCAACATACATGTTCAAAAAGGCTCTACACTTACATCTGACACATGTAAGGAACCAATCCAACATGCATGTTAAGAAGGGATCTACACTTACATTTGACACATGCGAGTAACCAATCCAACATGCATGTTCAGAAGGGCGTGCACTCACATTTGACCTAGTAGGAACCAAATCCTACACCCTCACCAAAATGGCCCCCAATCCTAGACTGCGCTATCTGGTAAGTGACCAGGTGCCTCCATTCCCAAAATGGTAGTTGCCCTTACATCTGTCCTACTCGACAGAATGGCCAACAGTCACATCTGACATGGGAGGAACGTAATCCTTTAGCCATGATAGAATGGTTCAGCCCTTACATCTGACCTACTCGTCAAAATGGATCTCTCAGTCTCGGACTGAGTGTTCCTGGTAACTGACCAAGTACCTCCATTCCCAAAATGGCATTCAGCACTCATATCTGACATGGAAGGAACCAATCCTCTCACCATGACAGAATGGCTCAGCCCATACATCTGACCATGGAAGGAACCAATCCTCTCACCATGTCAGAATGGCTATGGGACTCATCACTTTCCCTTGGAGGAAACCTCTATCTGGAGAACACCAATATTCTCCCTGAAGTACTCAAACTTCACCCTAGCCAATGGCTTCATCAATACATCAGCTATCTGTTCCTCCGTCGCAACATACTGGAGCTTCACTGCTCCCCTCTACACCATATCCCTGATATAGTGATACTTGATCTCAATATGCTTCGACTTGTCATGGAACACTGGATTCTCTGACAACTTCACGCAACTTTGGTTGTCACAATGTATACAAGTAGCATCCATCTGGAGATCAAATAAATCCGACAGTAGCTTCCGTAGCCATACTGGCTAACAACAAGCTGAACAAGCTGCGACATACTCTGCTTCAGCTGTACTCAGTGCCACATGGGATTGCTTCCTGCTAAACCAAGAGTTCACACCTAATCCTATATTGAAGTAACACCCTGGAGTGCTCTTCCTATCGATGGCACTGCCTGCCCAATCTGAATCAACATAACCCTCCAGGTTAATCTTCTAATTCACCTCATACTTGAGCCCATAATCAATTGTACCCCTCAAGTATCTCAGAATATGCTTTGCAACAATCAAGTGATCATGTCTTAGATCTGTCAAGAACTGGCTCAAGGTGTTCACAGCAAAGCAAATGTCTGGTCCCATGTTCGTCAAATACATCAAGGACCCAATCATCTGACGATACATCGTAGCATCAACCGCTTCTGATGAAGTATCACTCAACAGCTTCAGGTTTGATGCCATAGGTGTGGCCATATCCTTGTAGTCCATCATCCCAAACCTCTTCAGGATCTCTACTTCATACTTCCCTTGTCCGAGGGATATTCCATCCACATTTTTCCACACCTCCGTACTTAGAAAATAATGCATCATACCCAAGTCCTTCATTTCAAACTCGGCAGCAAGATTTCGCTTTGTATCAGCAATCAACCCATCCATACCTATTACAAATAGATCATATACATACAATAGAATCATGACTCGGTTGCCATCTTCAACCTTGTAGTAAAGGTTGAAATCTGCTTTACTCTTGGTAAAGCCCAAACTGGAAAGAAAGCTGTCAATTTTGTTGTACCATGTCCTGGGTGCCTATTTCAAACCGTATAGGGATTTCTTCAATTTGCACACATGAGACTCTCTGTCATGTGTCTCAAAACTGAGTGGCTGATCTACATACACTTCCTCTTCCACTACACCATTCAAGAAAGCAGTCTTGACATCCATTTGATGTACCTTCCATTTCATTACTGCAGCCAATGCAAGTATTGTTCTGATGGTAGTGTATCTGGCCACAAGAGCAAAGGTTTCTTCATAATATATTCCTTCCTTCTATGAGAAGCCACGAGCCACAAATCTTGCCTTATATTTCTCAATGCTACCATCTGCAACATGCTTGATCTTGTAGATCCTTTTGGAAGTTACAACTGACTTCCCTTCTGGTCTTGGGACAACATCCCAAACATCATTCTTCATGATCGATTGATACTCTTCGATCATAGAATCCTTCCATTCTTTTTGTTATGTCGCTTCTTCATAGTTGGAAGGTTCTTTATTGATAACATCACATAGTAAGGCTACATATCCGGAACAGGATCTGGTTCTCTTTCTTTCTCTGTGATTCTCTTCTAGAGCCCCCTATCTTTCCGCACCTTGGATAATTTTTCGTACCCAAGCAGGTTTCCTTTTGTGAGGATTCTTCTCCTGACATGGATCTACAGGTATTTGTGGTTCTTCAAATTCTCGATCTTCTTCTTGAATTTCTTCATTCATGGTTGTGTCATGAATTCTGGGAGCTTCGGATTCTTCAGGTTCTTCAGCAGGTCTCTTTCTGGATTTGTTGTAAGTTGTGTCTTCATCAAATGTTACATCCCTGTTGATGTCAATTTTCTTGTATCCTGGGAAGTATATTCTGTAAGCCTTCGAGCTTTAAGAGTATCCCACAAATATACCCTTCTTTCCTAAAGGATCTAGTTTTGTTCTCTCCTCTTTTGGTATGTGTATGTATACTGGACAGTCGAATATTCTGAGATGGCTGACTTCTGGTTTCTTGCCGGAGAAGACTTCTTCAGGAGTCTTATTCTCGAGTACTCTATGTGGAGTACGGTTTTTTACATACACCGTTGTTCTGGCTGCTTCTTCCCATATATGCATAGGAAGATCCTGATCATGAAGCATTGCTCTTGTAGCTTCCATGATAGTTCTATTATTCCTTTCTGCAACCCCATTCTATTGTGGATTGTAAGGAGTGGAAAACTCCCTCTTAATCCCTGATTCTTTACATATATCTTTGAATTCGTTCGAAGTGAATTCTCCCCCATTATCTGATCGAAAGGTATTGATCTTATTTTCAGTGTGATTCTTGATCAAGGCTTTGAATTCTTTGTTCTTCATGAAGTAAATCCATGTCTTCCTCGAAAATTCATCAATGAAAGAAACATAGTATACATACCTGCTTAGTGAACTTGATGACATTGGACCGCATACGTCAAAGTGGATGATTTCCAATATTGCTTTTGCCTTGCTCTCGCTACTTGGAAATGTCTTCTTTGTATTCTTTCCTTTCGCACATCCTTTGCAGACCCCTTCATGTTTTGCTTGAATTTCTGGAAGACCTTCAACAGCTTTGCTTGCAAGTGGTAGTGCTCTATAATGCACATGTGCAAGCCTTCTATGCCATAGTTCATTTGGATCTATTGTATCATGGACCATAGCTTGTTTTGGATGGCCCTTCAGCTTGTGTAAACCTCCTTCTTGTTCTCTAATAACTATTGCATCGTCAATAGTATTTCCTCTTGGCCACATGATAATTTGGCCATCTATAAATGCAACCCTCATTCCTTTTGCATCTAATGCAGATATGGAGAGAAGGTTCTTCTTGAGTCCTGGTACAAATAGAACATCCTTCATTTTTATAGACTTTCCAGAGTCTAGCTTGTAGGAGGATTCACCACTACCTTTTATTGGATATTGGTAGTCATCTCGTAGCTTCACTTTATGGGCCGGGTGAATTATGTTCTGATAGTTTCTCAAAGGATTCTTTGAAACATGTCATGTGTTTGGAAGCCCCACTGTCAATAAGCCAATATTTTCTTCCATAAGTGACAGTTCCCGTGAGAGCGGAAATCAGAACATATTCATCTTCACTTGAAGAGTCTTCACTTTCTTGTTTTACCCTCTTCCTTGGAGGATCATCATCCTCAGCAGTGTGAGCATGATGTTTTATTTTGGAGTTCTTCTTATTCTTGGATCCATTCTTATTCATGGGACAATTTCTAGCAGAGTGTCCTATTTCATCACATGTATAACATTTAAGTTTAGATGAACCTTTATGATGAGAATGCTTACCTTGGTGATGATGCTTTTCCCTTCTTCCTTTCTTGGAGTGTACTGTGAGAGCTTGATCTTCATTTCCCATCTTTTCTTCTCGAGCTGCTATCCAAGATTATTCTTGAGAAAATTCTTCCTACAATCTGTTGAACTTGACCAACTTCTTTCTAGCACAAATTCCTTGGATGAAAGAATCCCATGACCTAGAGAGGCCATTCAATGTTGTCATCACAATTTTTGCATTCTCCACTTCTTCATCTATAGCTTCTACTTGTTCTTTGATATGGGAGACCCTTGTAAAGTATGACTGGATGGTCTCCTCATGTTGGATCTTGACATTCTTCAACAGGTTCCTTAGAGTCATCTTCTGATTGATGTTCTTCCCTTCAAACAGTTTGGTTAGGGCATCAAACATGGCTTTAGGTGTCTTGAGGGAGGACACCTGTGGAATAGGGTGATCCTTGATATAATCTGAAATGATCCTCTTTGCCATAACCAACTTCTTCTTATGTAAGGCCTTGGCCTCATCTCCCTCTGGGACTGGAATGTCCTCCTAGATATAGGAGTCCAACTCATTTTCTTCTAGGACCAGGGAGATCCTATACTTCCAGGCTCGGAAGTTATCATCTCCCTCAAGCTTTTCAGCAAGCTTGGTATGATGAGACATATTAATTCAGGACCTCAAATGGAAATACAAAATATTTAGATCTTATCAGGTCAAGATGTCGGATGTGGATTTGAAGCTGAAATCCTGCAGTACTGGTTCAGGAGCAGATTAGGGTTTTGCTTTTCTGGAGTTCTATCCAACCAAATGCTTTGAAATTTATCCCTAACTTCGATTTTGGGGAGGATATCAATCTAGTCCTAGGTTCACTGAAAAATTCCACTTCTGTGAAAAGCTCTAATTTTCGGCAGTAGTGTCAAGTCCAAAACTGAAAAACCTCAAAATTGGATTCTGATTCGATAGAAAGATGTGCCCTAGGGAGGAGAGTTATTCCACCCTGATTTTGCTAAAAATATGTGGAGAGATATCCATAAAATAGGAATCTCTAGTTCCTGCAGTTGCACACTTTCTTCTTCTCAGGTTAGCTCTAATACCATGTTAGTATTTCAACATTAAGCTAGCATATCATTACGATCTTTAAACTGAGAGAACAACAAGCACAACAATCAAACACAAGAGACAATGAACACAGTGTTTTTCCTCAGAGAAACCATAAATGGAGAAAACCCCACAACTTCCTCTGAGATAGAATCAACACCAAAGCGAAACCCAAAAATAGGAAGACAATCTCCCGACAGCAGTAAGCTCTTTCCTGTTTCCCCAGTGTCTTTCTCTTCCTTAGCTATGTGCTACACTTGAGTGTGTATAAGATGTGTACTAAATAGAGAAGTCACCTCTATATTTATACTAATTCCAGACATGACTAAAACCCTACCATGGCTGACCTCCCTATGAGAGTCTAATAACCCTAGTTCCCCGAAACTGCGGGGACTTTAACCCTTAGACAATAGGAGGGTTACCCACAATGGCTTGACATGACTTGTTTACATTATTGATTCTCCTGATCAGAACATCGGGGAATGACATGACACAAGAACATCCCAAAATAAACATTGGGTTACAATAGATGAGAAATGAAAGTGCATACATTCCAAAGTTACAATTACATTAACACTCCCTCTTAACTAGGAAGGTATTCTCTCGACACAATTTTTCATCATCGATCTTCTTCTCTGGGTATTCTCATCATCTGCATCTTCAAGTCATCTTCATCTTCAATTATTCTTTGTTTTCAAGTCATCTTTGTCTCTGGATCTGGATCATCACTCAATCTGGATCATTTGTAGCATCATTCCTAGATCTGGATCTTCCCTCGATCTGGATCATCTTTGGAGCATCATCTTTGGATCTAGATCTTCCCTCAATCTGGATCATCTCTGTTGGATCATCAATACTGAATCTTCACGGGTGTTATCTCATGATTCTTCTCATCATAGGAAGTTCTAAGGAGCCATCCCTTTTTCATGCTGGATGTAGGCCTAGCCACCATGTAGGTCTTTGCCCAGCACTTACATATGATCATGTAGGAACTAATCTATAATCATATTAGAAAGGCACGCCCAACACTCACATCTGACCATGTGGGAACCAATCCCACAACCATGTCAGAAAGGCCTAGCACTCACATTTAACACATTCGAGGAACCAATCCAACATGCATGTTCAAAAAGGCTCAGCACTTATATTTGATACATGCGAGGAACCAATCCAACATACATGTTCAAAAAGGATCTGTACTTACATCTGACACATGTAAGGAACCAATCCAACATGCATGTTCAGAAGGGATCTGCACTTACATCTAACACATGCGAGGAAAAAAAAAACATGCATGTTCGAAAGGGCGTGCACTCACATCTGACCTAGTAGGAACCAAATCCTACACCCTCACCAAAATGGCCCCCAGTCCCAGACTGAGCTACCTGGTAACTGACCAGGTGCCTCCATTCCTAGAATGGTAGTTGCACTTACATCTGTCCTACTTGACAGAATGGACAACACTCACATATGACATGGGCGGGATGTAATCCTTTATCCATAATAGAATGGTTCATCCCTTACATTTGACCTACTCGTCATAATGGCTCTCTCAGTCTCGGACTGAGTGTTCCTGGTAACTGACCAAGTACCTCCATTCCCAAAATGGCATTCAGCACTCATATCTGACATGGAAGGAACCAATCCTCTCACCATGACAGAATGGCTCAGCCCTTACATCTAACCATGGAAGGAACCAATCCTCTCACCATGTCAGAATGGCTATGGGACTCATCACTTTCCCTTGGAGGAAACCTCGTTCTAGAGAACATCAAGATTCTCCTTGAAGTACTCAAACTTCACCCTAGCCAATGGCTTCATCAATACATCAGCTATATGTTCCTCCATCGCAACACACTAGAGATTCACTGCTCCCATCTGCACCATATCCCTAATATAGTGATACTTGATCTCGATATGCTTTGACTTTTCATGGAACACTAGATTCTCTGACAACTTCACGCAACTTTGGTTGTCACAATGTATACAAGTAGCATCCATCTGGAGATCAAATAAATCCGACAGTAGCTTTCCTAGCCATACTACCTCACAACTAGCTGAACAAGTTGTGACATACTCTGCTTCAGTTGTACTCAGTGCCACACAGGATTGCTTCCTGCTAAACCAAGAGATCACACCCAATCCCATATTGAAGCAACACCCTGAAGTGCTCTTCCTATCAATGGCACTACCTACCTAATATGAATCAACATAACCCTCTAGGTTAATCTTCTGGTTCACCTCGCACTTGAGCCCATGATCAATTGTACCCCTCACATATCTTAGAATATGCTTTGCAGCAATCAAGTGAACATGTCTCGGATCTATCAAGAACTGGCTCAAGGTGTTCACAGCAAAGCAAATGATTGGTCTCGTGTTCGTCAGATACATCAAGGACCCAATCATCTGACAATACATCATAGCATCAACTGCTTCTGATGAAGTATCACTCAACAGCTTCAGGTTCGATGCCATAGGTGTGGCCATAGCCTTGCAGTCCATCATCCCAAACCTCTTCAGGATATCTACTGCATAATTTTCTTTTTCGGGGGATATTCCATTCGCATTCTGCCACACCTCCATACCTATAAAATAA
The DNA here is from genome assembly GCA_001517045.1 of Pseudotsuga menziesii. Lineage (NCBI taxonomy): Eukaryota > Viridiplantae > Streptophyta > Pinopsida > Pinales > Pinaceae > Pseudotsuga > Pseudotsuga menziesii. The sequence goes on from LPNX010029717.1 coordinate 187,660, forward strand.
TGCATCATACCCAAGTCCTTCATTTCAAACTCGGTAGCAAGCTTTCTCTTCAGATTAGCAATCAACCCATACATACCTGTTACAAACAAATCATCTACATACAGTAGAAGCATCACTGGGTTTCCATCTTCAACCTTGTAGTAAAGGTTAGAATCTACTTTACTCTTGGTAAAGCCCAAACTGGATAGAAAGCTGTCAATTCTGCCATACCATGTCCTGGGTGCCTGTTTCAAACCATACAGGGCTTTCTTTAATTTGCACACATGAGACTCTCTGTCATGTGTCTCAAAACCGAGTGGCTGATATACATACACTTCCTCTTCCACTACACCATTCAAGAAAGCAATCTTGACATCCATTTGGTGTATCTTCCATTTCATTACTGCAACCAATGTAAGTACTGTTCTGATGGAAGTGTATCTAGCCACAGGAGAAAAGGTTTCTTCATAATATATTCCTTCCTTCTGTGAGAAGCCACGAGCCATTAATCTTTCCTTCTATTTCTCAATGCTACCATCTGCAGCATGCTTGATCTTGTAGATCCATTTGGAAGTTACAACTGACTTCCCTTTTGGTCTTGGGACAACATCCCAAACATCATTCT
>LPNX010029717.1:188292-218837 GCA_001517045.1 Pseudotsuga menziesii
GAATCCTTCCATTCTTTCTGTTCTGCCGCTTCTTCATAGTTGGAAGGTTCTGTATTGATAACATCACATAGTAAGGCTACATATCCAGAACAGGATCTGGTTCTCTTTGTTTCTCTGTGATTCTCTTCTAGAGCCCCATATCTTTCCACACCTTGGATAATTTCTCATACCCAAGCAGGTTTCCTCTTGTGAGGATTCTTCTCCTGAGGTGGATCTACAGGTCTTAGTGGTTCTTCAAATTCTCAATCTTCTTCTTGAATTTCTTCATTCATAGTTGTGTCATGAATTTTAGGAGCTTCAGATTCTTCAGGTTCTTCATTAGGTCTCTTTCTGGATTTGTTGTAATTTGTGTCTTCATCAAATGTTACATCCCTGCTGATGTCGATTTTCTTGTATCCTGGGAAGTATATTTTGTAAGCCTTCGAGCTTTCAGAGTATCCCACAAATATACCCTTCTTTCCTGAATGATCTAGTTTTGTTCTCTTCTCTTTTGGTATGTGTATGTATACTAGACAACTGAATATTCTAAGATGGCTGACCTCTGGTTTCTTGCTAGATAAGACTTCTTCAGGAGTCTTATTCTCGAGTACTCTGTGTGGAGTACGGTTTTGTACATACACCATTGTTCTAGTTGCTTCTTCCCATAGATGCATAGGAAGATCCTGATCATGAAGCATTTCTCTTGCATCTTCCATGATAGTTCTATTCTTCCTTTCTGCAACCCCATTCTGTTGTGGATTGTAAGGAGTGGGAAACTCCCTCTTAATCCTTGATTCTTTACATATATCTTTGAATTCTCCTCCATTATCTAATCGAATGGTCTTGTTCTTCTTTTCAATGTGATTCTCGATCAAGGCTTTGAATTCTTTGAACTTGCTAAATACTTCGTCTTTGTTCTTCATGAAGTAAATCCATGTCTTCCTAGAAAATTCATCAATGAAAGAAACATAGTATACATATCCGCTTAGTGAACTTGATGACATTGGACCGCATACATCGTAGTGGATGATTTCCAGGATTCCTTTTGCCTTGCTCTCGCTACTTGGAAATTTCTTCTTTGTATTATTTACTTTCACACATCCTTTGTAGACCCCTTCATGTTTTGCTTGAATTTTTGGAAGACCTTCGACAGCTTTGCTTACAAGTGGTAGTTCTCTATAATGCACATGTGCAAGCCTTCTATTCCATAGTTCACTTGGCTCTACTGTGTCATGGACCATAGCTTGTTCTGGATGGCCCTTTAGCTTGTATAAACTTCCTTCTTGTTCTCCAATCACTATTGCATCGTCAATAGTCTTTCCTCTTGGCCACATGATAACTTGGCCATCTATAAATGCAACCCTCATTCCTTTTGCATCTAATGCAGATATGGAGAGAAGTTTCTTCTTGAGTCCTGGTACAAATAGAACATCCTTCATTTTTATATACTTTCCAGAGTCTAGCTTGTAGGAGGATTCACCACTACCTTTTATTGGATATTGGTAGTCATCTCCTAGCTTCACCTTATGGGGTGAATTATGTTCGGATAGTTTCTCAAAGGATTCTTTGAAACCTGTCATGTGTTTGGAAGTCCCACTGTCAATAATCCAATATTTGCTTCCATGAGTGACAGTTCCCGTGAGAGAGGAAATCAGAACATATTCATCTTCACTTGAAGAGGCTTCACTTTCTTGTTTTACCCTCTTCCTTGGAGGATCATCATCCTCAGCAGTGTGAGCATGATGTTTTCTTTTGGAGTTCTTCTTCTTGGATCCATTATTATTCATGGGAAAATTTCTAGCAAAGTGTCCTATTTCATCACATGTATAACATCTGAGTTTAGATTAACCTTTATGATGAGAATGCTTACCTTGGTGATGATGCTTTTCCCTTCTTCCTTTCTTGGAGTGTACTGTGAGAGCTTGATCTTAATTTCCCATATTTTCTTCTCGAGCTGCTATCCAATATTATTCTTGAGAAAATTCTTCCCACAGTCTGTTGAACTTGACCAACCTCTTTCTAACACGGATTCCTTGGATGAAAGAATCTCATGACCTAGGGAGGCCATTCAATGTTGTCATCACAATTTCTGCATTCTCCACTTCTTCATCTATAGCTTCTAGTTTTTCTTTGATCTGGGAGACCCTTGTGAAGTATGACTGGATGGTCTCCTCATTTTTGATATTGACATTCTCCAACTGGTTCCTTAGAGTCATCTTCTGATTGATGTTCTTCCCTTCAAACAGTTTGGTTAGGGCATCAAACATGGCTTTAGGTGTCTTGAGGGAGGACACCTGTGGAATAAGGTGATCCTTGATAGAATATGCAATGATCCTCTTTTCCATAACCAGTTTCTTCTTATGTAAGGCCTTGGCCTCATCTCCCTTTGGGACTAGAACCTCCTCCTGGATATAGGAGTCCAACTCATTTTCTTCTAGGACCAAGGAGATCCTATACTTCCAGGCTCGAAAGTTATCACTTCCCTCAAGCTTTTCATCAAGCTTGGTATGATGAGACATCTTAACTGAGAACCTCAAATGGAAATACAAAATATTTAGATCTTACCAGGTCAAGATGTCAGATCTGGATTTGAAGCTGAAATCCTGTAGTACTAGTTCAGGAGCAGATTATGGTTTTGCTTTTCCAGAGTTCTGTCCAACCAAATGCTTTGAAATTTATCCCTAACTTCGGTTTTGGGGAGGAGATCAATCCAGTCCTGGGTTCACTGAAAAAATCCACTTCTATGAAAACCCCTAATTTCCAGTAGTAGTGTCGGGTCCAAAACTGAAAAACCTCAGAATTGGATTTTGCTTCGACAGAAAGATGTGCCCTTGAGAGGAGAGTTATTCCGCCCTACTTTTTCTGAAAATATGTGGAGAGAGATCCACAAAATAGGAAGCCATAGTTCCCGCAGCTGCACAATGTCTTCTTCTTAGGTTAGCTCTAATTCCATGTTAGTTTTTCAACATTAAGCTAGCATATCATTAGGATCTTTAAACTGAGAGAACAACAAGCACAGCAATCAAACACAAGAGACAATGAACACAGTGTCTTTCCTCGAGGAAACCATAAATGGAGAAAACCTCACAACTTCCTATGAGATAGAATCAGCACCAAAGTGAAACCCAAAAACAGTAAGACAATCTCCCGACAGCAGTAAGCTCTTTGCTCTTGCCCTAGTGTCTTTCTCTTCCTCAACTATGCGCTACACTTGAATGTGTATAAGATGTGTACTAAATAGAGAAGTCACCTCTCTATTTGTACTAGTTCCTGACATGACTAAAACCCTACTAGGACTGGCCTCACTAGGAGAGTCTAATAACCCTAGTGCCCCGAAATTGTGGGGACTTTAACCCTTAGACAATAGGAGGGTTACCCACAATGACTTGATATGACTTGTTTACATTATCGATTCTCCCGATCGGAACAACGGGGCATGACATGACACAAGAAAATCCCAAAATAAACATTGGGTTACAATAGATGAGAAATACAAGTGAATACATTCCGAAGTTACAATTACATTAACAGTTCACATATTTAGAGAACACAATACTAAGGCTGGTAGCTTATCCAAAGAAGCATTAACCTTGGCCTCGGGCCATTTTCAGTTTACCGAATTCACTGATGGTGAATGTACTGATCAGGACACTTTCCAACTTTTCTAGCCCTTAGCACTTGAGTCTTTTATGTGCTGTTGCTATTGACATCCTTTGGATGATTGAGGTGGATGATCCCCTCATATTACTGAACTCTCTTGTTTATTGCTTCTTTGGATTAGATACTTTAGTATTAGACTTGAATTTTCTGTCTATTGAAGGTTAGTGATGTGGATGTAGTCAATATTCCTAGATTATAGGTGTTACCTTTGAAGGTTTGTCCAGTATTCCTATGAAGCTAATCAATTGTCATCTATCTGTTGATGATGAACATAGTTGTATCTATTCCATGTGCTCAGCAATAGTTGAAGTTGTAACTAAGCTACCTTTGATTTCAATGAAATAACAAGGAACTAATATTTTCCCCTGGAAAAAAAAAGTTACTTGATCACTAATATCAATTGATATTCCATCACTCTTATTGGTAACTCCAATTTTTCACATTTCTAGTAACCTACAAATTCCAAACTCTTTGTTTTCACGGAGTTTTTGTGATATTATGGGTGCAAAAATAGTGGATATTGGCATCCTAGGGTTGAAAATTAGCATCCTAAGGAGCACTAAGCAAGTTACAACACTTTGTATTAAATCGAATGAGTAGAGCTATAATGTCTTTAGATGACCTTTGTGGTCTAGACAGTTGGTTAGCTTTAGAATTATTCCCTGGTGTGAGTGATATTTGATGTTTCCTTGCCCTTTTTCCATCCCTTGGTTTCATCAAATCATTGAGGAAGGCATGATATAGTTAATTTAAGAGCCTTTTGATTTGTGCAAATAGTCTTTTTTGGTTCTTTCTACTATGGGATTGCCTTAGGGTTTCCTTAGGGTTGAAAATTAATATGGGAAAATGAGCATCATCAAGACAAGCTAAAAGGAATAAATCAGCAAATATTACAGACTGATATACATGTATTTAAAACATTCTTTTCATTCCTGAACATGCTGAGTAGCGGATCTGGAAATGTCTGCTCTTCACCACCATGGATTATATATATATATGATTGTTGTAGGTTACCACTGGGAAATATGCCTCTGAAGTGCTGGATTATGCACTAAAGAGTAGCACTAAAGAGGTTAAAACATATAAGCAAGCTAAGGAGATTGGCATCCTAAGGAGCACTAAGCAAGCTACAACACTTTGTAGTAAATCGAATGAGTAGAGATATAATGTTTGCAGCATTCTGCATACATCCTTCACTTGAATGATGTTAGTTATTGGAGATCATGTATAGTGGATGTTTTCATCTCTTCACTGCTACTTTGTAGTGCATATATATATAATCCATGGTGGTGAAGAGCGGACATTTCACTTGAATGATGTTTGGGTATTGAAGCAAGTACTAGGTTTTTTGATGTCCTCCATTTTTTATTTGATGATTTTATGCCAATTTTCACTGTGTCTGATTTTTTTTTGTCCCTCTTACAATTAACAGGATAAGATGATGTCTGGAGTATTCTGCATACATCCTTCACTTGAATGATGTTAGTTCTTGGCAATCCTAACATCATTCAAGTGAAGGATGTATGCACACTGTTGCAATATCATGATTCGACCATGAGGTGATTAGTTGACTGGAAATTGGGTTAGGTAATACTTTGCCATTAATGGACAATCATAAATCTTATGTTTTATGCTTTGGGTCTTGAAGCAAGTACTAGGTATTTTGATGTCCTCTATTTTTTATTTGAACATTTTATGTCAATTTTCACGATATCTGATTTTTTTGTCCCTCTTACAATTAACACGATAAGATGACCTTTGTGGTTTAGACAGTTGGTTAGCTTTAGAATCAGCAAATATTACAAACTGATATAAATGTATTTAAAACATTCTTTCCATTCCTGAACATTCCAAGTAACAGATCTAGAAATGTCCACTCTTCAACACCATGGATTGTATATATATATATATATATATGATTGTTGTAGGTTACCACTAGGAAATATGCCGCTGAAGTGCTGGCTTATGCACTACATAGTAGCACAGAGGTTAAAACATCCACTCTACAGGATCTCCAAGAACTCAACATAATTATTTGTCCATTACTGTAAAGGCATTGTACTAGAATATTTTCCTGGACTTGTTGATTTCACAGTGAAGTTGAACATAAATGATAAACAAAGAGGAGCACTAAGCAAGCTACAACATTTTGTAGTAAATCGAATGAGTAGAGATATAATGTCTACAGCATTTTGCATACATCCTTCACTTGAATGATGTTAGTTCTTGGCGATCATGTATAGTGGATGTTTTAACCTCTTCAGTGCTACTCTGTAGTGCATATATATATATATAATACATGGTGGTGAAGAGCGGACATTTCACTTGAACATATACCTACATCTTCACTTTTGTTGTCAAAAGGAATACTGAAAAGTTAGGAAGTACCAAAGCTATTCATTATGTGCACGTGGACTTAATGTAGGGAGAGAATTCATGTCTACCTTTTTGTTCTTGAATGGGAGCAATGATGAAACCACAATAGTGGTTTATAGATGGCAATCACAGGGCAACTGTCAAACATTGGGAAGAATCATTGCACTGACAGGGGCCCTTAATGCAGAACAAACTTGGTGTTTTAGGGCTAACTGGGGTTGTTGCTTCTCTTGTGCACAGGTCTAGAGATTTTTAGGGTTGTTTTGTGACCTACGGTTGCAAGGAAAGCCACCAAATATTGTTATTTGCTATTGATCTCCTTCAAGATACTACTGAGAATCACCTAAAGCACAATCCAACTTGGTTTATAGGGTCTAAAATTAAATGGTGTTGGTTTTATTTAGGTTTATTTACCCCCCTTTTGTGGAGAAAAAGCACCCAGAATTCATGATACTGCTATAAATTGTTGTTTAGGAGGTTGGAACAACCCTTATTTATTCTTAGAATGAAGGTTTGAGGCTGTTGGAGTGCCCAGGCCTACTCTTTATGTCCATATTTGTGCCCATAATTGTTTGTTAATGTCATCTCAACCCTCAAATTCAACCAAACATTTCTCAAAGCCTATTTTTCTGTTGTTCGTTACTTTTCATAGGGCTATTCATGCCCAAAACTGCCTTTTAACCCTCCAATTTGGCCCAGATTTAGAGGTACGCCTGTTTGGTGATGGATAAGTGCACAAGGGTGCCCAAGATGGTGAAATAGGGTTGCTTCATACCCTTTTTTACAGCCAAATAGGTTTGTTTGTGCCCAGAATTCATGTGGATGTTGCTATAAGGCATATGAATGAGATTTTAGGGTTGCTTTCACCCACAGATTTCTCATTTTCACAGCCAGAATTGCAAAGACCGCCTCCTATTGCCATTGATCATCATCTTTTATTGCTGCAATGTGCCCAGATCTGAAATTTGGCCTAATTATCGCTGATTCGAGATGCTTTACTATTTGTTGTGACCTTCAGAATGCTCCCAAAGTGCTCAGATTTGTCCCTTTGATGCCCATACTTTATTCTAGAGTTGTTTATGCCCATAGGACTGCCCAACATTGCTCCTAGTGTGACATTGAAAGTACAAAGTTTGTTATGGAAGCACTAAATAGGGCCAATTCACCTTGGTGTACTGGTTTATTGTTAGAGGAAGGCCTTCTCTCATTATTTGAGGAACATCCACCCTTGGAGACACATGCATAAGGATAGTGCTCAGCCCTACCAAAGGAGAAAGTCATCATTTGAAGCATGCTTACACTCTTTTATACACCATTTCATGAGAGATATTACATGCTTGGAGGTTACTCATTGAGCTGGTCCACTTGGAAGGTTGTTCACATGGTTCATGCCCTATTTTGTGAAGAATGTTTTTGTATTTGGGGGTTTCTTTATAGATTGACTATTGTGCACATGGGTGGCCTCTAGGGCCTACAAAGCAAGTTGTGTTTTACTCCAAATAGTGTTATTATGTATAGGAATCCTACAAAGCTAATTGACTCGACAATGAAGTAGGTTTAGAGTCTCAATGTTTACATTTCTAGGTTAATTTTTTTTTGAATTTAAGTGTCATGTGTGTGACCTGTGCATTCCCACATTCATTTGATCAATTTAGTACAGATTGGGACGAATTGACCATTTTGTTACCAATCCATTCAGTCATACCATGATTTGCTTGGTTCGGTACCAAACTTGTCACTCCAATTGTTTCAAAGGCCGAGTCAACTCGGTTGACTCGGCCACCTCTGTAGAAACACACTTGATTAAATCTACAACTATTATTTTTGAAAACGGGATAGGCCAGTAAAAGGAAAAGGCAATGTTAGGAAAAGGAAATGCAAGCAATATGTGAGAATGGAGAATTGTATGTAACTAAAAGAGGGGCATACATAAGAATTCTTAGGGCATACATTAGAATTTTTTAGGATTTCCAGTGTACTGTTGTAGGAATGCCAATATGCAAATAAGGCATTGACTTGATAGTCACAATCCCATTAGTATCATAAATTATGAGAGAGATCAGAAAAAACATCCATACACAAATATTAACCGATAAGTATGGTTTTAGTATTTCATTTGGAGAATAAAATACTATAACAATATTTGTTATTATGACTCTTAAAGGGTCCTAGATGAGATCTGTGCACTTTTAGGCCCTTCAACTTTAAAGCAAAAGAATCCATAAACAACAAGTATGTGCACCCTAGAAAACATGGAAACAATCATAAAACATATTAGGTAAAATGGATAATCATCTACAACATCACAACATCATTCATGGGAAAACTAAAAACCACTTACAACCATCAAAAGTAAGGGTAACAACAACAACGAGTGTAAATTAAGGAGATAGGAGTGGCCAGGAAAATGAATAATCGAGCCAATGTAGAGTGGAAAAGTGACCAGCTAGAAGATTTTAATAGGAGATTAATCAAGATTCCTTGAAAAAGGAACTCATGTAAAATATGCTTTTTGATGGAAGTGACCAACATACCAACTCCGTATCACTTCCATCTGAAGTAAATGTAGATGAATGCGAAGATATGTTCCTTGAAGGAGATAGTCCATTAAAGGAGAACCTCTAGGTTTTGTATAGACATATATTGGCATAAGTTGCAGTGTTATATTTGATGCATATGCATAACATATCGTCTCAAGCTTGACGACGTTGAAAGGCCAAAGTACAATGGCCACAAGCATACATATGAAGCTTATGAATCCTACCCAATTCATGTTAGGAAAAGGCGATGCAAGCAATAAGCGAGAATGGAGACTTGTATGTAACTAAAAGAGGGGCATACATTAGAATTTTTAGGGATACCAAATTCCCACACCTACTAACCAAACTCATTCTTGACAAGATTTTTCTTTAACAAGTTTTTTGCTTACAAGTCTTTCCAAGTTTTTTTGCTTATAAGTCTTTCCAAGTCTTTTTGTTGGTATTTTGCTATGCTTATGCCAAATTTTTGTTCGGCCATGGTGCAGGTAGAACCAAACAGGTATTTTTCAGACATGTCTTCCTCCAGTGAAGGGAGTTTCGAAAGGCTAGAGGAAAATGAGACATCCAATAGGTCTACACGAGCTAGATCAACTAGACGTTAGAAGATCAAAAGAAAATTCAACAAACACATGAATTTTTTTCTCCAAGGAGGGGGGTCATGTTCCTATGATGATGAGACAGTGGGAGACATCGACATGCCCTTAAGGTACCAACACCTAGTGAAACAATGGGTTCTTAGCAATCTTCCTAAATTAAAAACTGATTTTTATGTGAATGAGAGGATATATAGAATTGCACCATCGTCATTGCATGGATTGGGGTTGTTTTGCATGGACGGCATAAAGGTTGTATATGCTAGATGTACAGAATTGATGGAGTATGTTGGACCCTATTACAACTATAGTGATTGGATGCACTTGGTCCAATATACACGAAGTATGCATAGATATGGGTTGTCAGCGAATTATATACAACTGAAAGACAAAGCTCAAAATAAAGGAGAAATGATGTACATGGACGGAAGGCCAAAAACAACCGGTAATATTGCAGGGTTTATAAACATTACACAACCAGGGTCTACACTAAAGAAACCCAACTACATATTCGAGTCCCATGAAGGAAATTGTGTCTTTGTATGTGCAATTAAATCAATAGCTCATGGCGAAGAACTGCGTATTGATTACAATTTGAATCGTGTAGATACAAACAATGTTAGTATGGTTGTCATACAACAAACAATTTAACCACACTTTTATTAATTATTTTAACATCTATAGGACATTGCGTTAGCATATAATTGAAATGATCTACTTTTCATGTTTCCTTATGTAACTTTTAGTATGTTTTTGATGCAGGGTTCTCTCAGGGGCACCTCCATCTCCGTAGATGTTTGTCGACCCGAGTCAAGGTAGCAGGTATACATCGATATTGCCAATGTAATATTAAATTTAGGATCGACATACAGATACGTTGTTATGTATTTTCATTAGTATATTAGGTTCGTTTATATAATATTCTCTATTTTCCATGCAGAGTGTTGATCAGGGAAGCCAACCGGCTATTGATCAACCGATTACAGCATCAGGGCAACAACCAAACATGAATGTAATTCTCCATTTCAAATACTTTAAAATTGTAAACATGTATATCGTGATGCATTATGTTTATTTTGTTATGTATTATTTCATTTTTATGGTTGTGTTCATGATGGTAATGTTGTCTACCTTTTTTGCATATTGACCGGGGAAAGTCCCCAGCTATTGATCAGACGACTGTAGCCTCGAGACAACCAGTAAACCTAAATGTAATTCCACACTCTAAATACTTCAAAAATGTACACATATAAAACATGTAGCATAGTGTTTATTTATGTTATGTATTTTTTAGCTTTTACATATTGTGTTCATTGTGATAATGTTCTCTACTTTTTTTGTAGGTGGCTGATTGAAGTAAATCCCCATCTGTTGATCAGACCACACCCTTGTCTAGGCGTCAGGTAATCCTAGATGTAATCCCTAATATAATTATTTGCGCACACTATTGCTTCAAATACTAAGCAATTTTTTATATATTTCAATTGCAGACAGGGGATTCCGTTTATGAAACGGCGTCTCAAAACTCTTTATAGAATGAGGTCTCTCAGTTGATGAGAGATAGTGAAATTAGAGAGTCTGCAGACCCATTGAGGGTGCTACAAAGGACAAGGGAAAAACAAAATGAGGAACTGATTCGTCTGACATTGGCAATTCCACTAATAGAAGGGCTCGAACAAAGGATTCAATTGTTGTTACAGCAACGTAAACAAGTGGACGTAAGTTATTGAATAAAAATGTAAATTCATGTATAAAAACTTTATAATATTTGATTTTATATGCTATTGAAATTGTAATACAATGGTTTGAATTTATAGTGTGCTATGGAGATTATCAGTGGTGGTCAAGGAAATGTTGGTCCCAGTGACCAAACCACTCCACATACACCACATACTGCTCCCATATTGTCCACTAAACAATCAGCAACACACTCTGCGACACCCCCGAGGGCAGCGGATGGTGCAGTCGATGTTTCCCCACCCACAACAGATGTTGCAGAAGAAGGGGTGGATGCAGGGTTAGATAGAGATGTGGAAGCATTTCCTGGATCTTCTCATGTGACTAGCACTGGTTCAATAGTGTGTACATTTTTGGTGAATGAAGAACTGGTTCTAATAAAGATAGAGAGGATTCCAGGTCATTATAGATTGTTCAATTTAGTTTTTATAATTCGTGTCTAATATACTGATAATATTTTCTAACGTTGACTAATGATGGAATTAATGTTTTGTAGGAAATGATATATTTTATAAACATATGAATTATTTGGACTTGGAGATCTTCGAGCCCACCATCTGCACAATGTGGAACAAGTATCCAAAATATTTAAAGGATGATTTGATTAATGGCTTGGTTAGTCTGTTTGGAAAAGATACCTTCGATACATCGAAGGTCCTACAGAAGGCTAGAAAACATCTGAAGATTGTCCAAGACCAGTATAGGGTTCACCTAGAAAATAACCCTAGGTATGAACACCCTCCAATGATTCCATCTATGGAGTGAAAAGCCCTGGTGGAAAATGGAAAAGAGAAGGGCCTGAGAAAATCAGGAAAGATACGCCTAAGAAAATCAGGAAAGATACCACCAGGTGGAATAGGGAGGTATGTAATACATTCCAAAATGTAGTGGTAAGCCTTATTATTACTAGTTTTTATATCAATTTTGGTATATCAACAAATGTATTTAAAAACTTAATTAGGATCTTGAACACATCTAAGGCCACAAAGGCAAGAATTGAAAAAATTGGCCAACACAAGCTTAGGCCTGGTGGTTACTCCAACTTGGCAGCACGATATGTAAGTATCGCAAAACCCGAATCTACATCCAAATATCATACAGATTATTATTTTTGTTTTGTTCTGACAAAAGGCTTTAAAATTAATGGCATGCAAATATGAAGGCCAACCGGTTCAAAGAATTGCTCGGTGCAGATTACATGAAGCTTGGCTTCGAACAGGGCTTTAAATCCATTGTTGAACACCGGAGAAGCTTGTATGGGAATACTACATGATCTTCTGCTGATCCATCTGGTGCCCAGGTGTGTGAAAATTGTATAGTTTAATGATAATTTATTAATGCTCATGCAATTTGTCCCTTATAAATAAATTAACATAAATTACTTATTCCTTTTTGTGCAGGAAAGTAATGATCCCGTTCATGTCGAGGATGTAGTACATGACCAACCAAATGAAGATCATGCTTCTCATCCTGGTAATGAATTTATTAATGTGCTACTTTTTTTTATATACCATTGCAAATGATGAACATTAATTCTAATTCTACACAATTCAACTACAGAGCATGTAGATGCAAATCATAACACGGAACAGGTTGGGCCCGTATGAGAAAATGTTGAACATGTCGATGTGCCCATGGAAGGTAAAAACACACATTCGTGATGGTTTTTAAATGAATTACTCGTATTTATCAAAATATAAATACATTAATGAAATATTTTGACATTATTGCAGAAATTCATCGCCCCTCGCCTGAAGTTCAACCTTGCGAGCAGACTAGTAGAGATACCGATGATCAGATTCCTGAAGATGTGACTTTAACTAAATATTTAAAGAGAAGAAAAGTAAAAAGAAAGTGACTAAACAAATTTTGAGTAATTCTTATTTATAAAAAAAACATTTAATGGTTTTTTCCTCTGTTTCGTGAATGAATGCTTTACTGGTTTTTTTTTCTGCCATTGACTAAATTAATGTTTTAATGAATGAGTTAATGAATGTTTTAATGAATGGTTTTTACAGCTGTTGAATGATTGAATTGTTTAATGAGTGATTTAAAGAATGATTTAATCAAAGCATCTTTCAACTATTGAGTGAAATAATTTGCAGTAGATGCATTGTTATTTGGATTGTGAAATAGTGAAATAAATTGTTATTTGCAAGTATATGCATTAGGTTTGGGGAGTTGAGAGTGATGTGAGGGGAGGAGGGGCCATAAGAGCTTCCACTTTCACGTGGTTGGTCCTTTTTAGTAGAGAATATTAAATTATTCTCGAAACAGAGAGGAGCTTGTTGGGGCTCCAACCTTAAAGGTCCTTAGTTTTGGCAACTCCGCGGTTTTGGTGCGAAGCTTGTAAGGGGAGTTGCGGCACAAAATAGTCTTAGGGGTTTCGGGGTTGGGTTGAAGCCCCTATTTTTGTAAATAACCCATGGTTTAAGTCCATGGTTTATGGGTTTTGGGGTGCCCATGGTTTAAGCCCGTGGTATTGTAATAGTGCACTTGTATAAATAGGCACTTATGTAAAGGAGTCAAGAGGTTTTTTTGACGATTTTATGTATGATGATTTGATACGAAGAAGCTAAGACCTATTTTAGGGTTTAAGGTTAAGTCCCAGCTAAGTGTGTGGATGACCTCTGCAGCTGTGTGCGTAGAGAAATTTTGTAAGAAGGTCAAGTCCCAGCTGAGTGCGTGGACGACCTCTGCAGCTGAGTGCACAAAGGGTTTTGGAAGAAAGGTTCTACAGCTAAGTGCGCAACTTTGGGTGATTGAAGAGATCTGCAACTAAGTGCACAGATCAGAACTGTGGTTTTGTAAAGAGTTGAATATAAATGCAATTCTATGGATGTAGCCCCTACCCTGGGGGTGAACCACATATATATTGTGTTGTGATGGTTCTTGTTGTGTTGTTTCTGTTATTTTTTATGCATTTGATAAGTAGATAAGTGATAAAGTAAGATAAACTGTTAAGTACTAACTTCGCTGTGAATTTCCAATTAAGGGTTAAGCAAGAAACTGTCATTTTATCTAAACTACGAAGCTATTTAAGTGAATGTTGAAGCTCTGTATTGTATGATTATTATTGGTTAAGACTAAAGGTACAGTAATATCCCTCTTGCGCCTGCAGAAACCTGATTCTGCGGCACCCCATAGTTGTTTCGGGTGAGACTGCAACCTGTTCGCAGGTTGTTGCCGAAAGGGCCAACACTGTGGGTCTCTTTGTTTGTGTGAAGATAAAAGTATAGAACCCGGGTCTTCCCTAAGCCCAACAAATTGGTTCCGTTGCCGGGACAACCAGTATCTGCTTCAAGAGGGATCTATGTCGTACCTGAAGGGACATGTTTTGGAGGCCCTCAGTAAAATAAATCGATGACTGGATTGAAGATACCTATTTGAAATTTGTTGAACAAGAAAATAAAGATCCTCGTCGTAGCTCAGATGACTTCTTGTAAAGGTACGTTTTTACTGATATTTATGAAATTTTCTTTGGTAGTATCCACATAGAATTGCACCAATGGTTATCCAGGTTGATAGAAAGGAAGACAAACTTCAAAGAAGATCAGTTTCCTGCCTGGACCCTGGAAAGAATTACGCTGTTGAAAAGAGTGAACAAAGCGGTATTAAGAGCTATTGACTTCTGGACAACACAAACCCTTGAAGCATTTGTGACGGAGTTCGCCATCGACACACATACTTCTTTCAGCGAAGCAGAAAGACAGTTTTTAAAGGACCTAGGGGTAAGTACCTAAAGTCATTAAGTCTGAAAATTAAAATGCTCTTGGCTGAGAAACACATATTGCTTATCGAATTAGATTGCTAGATTTATTGCTACTAACCTATGTTTGGAAGTGAAAGTGACTGCTACGAGAAAAGTGGTTTGCTTTGCAACAGCAAAAGATACAAGAGAACTCTTGGATCCTATACCCTAGGCCAAAATACCAACTATACCTCATTAAGCCCAGAAGAATCTGAATCTAAAGAAACCCCTTTTGTTAGAAACCCTCCTATAACTCCGCAACGAAGATCTGTTATCCCTGAGAACTCGTCGCAGTCTGAAAGTAACCCTAGCCCAAGTAGTCCTGTCGCAGGTCAGTCTACCTCAGAAGTTCCCTTCCTCCTGTTACCAGTATTCCCCCTCCTCCCCCCCCCCCCCCCCCCCCCCCCCCCCCCCTCGATATAATATGGCCCATGTAAATGATGATATCAATCTCCCAGTCTTTAAAGGAACTAGATCAGAGGATCCATAGCAGTTTTGATTCTTATGCGAAGCTGTCTGGACTGCTAAGAATATTATGGATCAAAATACAAGAAGAGCGCAACTGGTCACTTCTTTCAAAGACTTATCTTTGACTTGGTTTATCAAGTTTTCCAGTACTCGAAACTATATCTTGGCTGATATTAAAAAAGAAATGATCAAAGAATTCAAGAAGCCTAAATCAGAGTCACAGTGTATAACTGAACTGAAAGAAATTCAGCAGAAGCGAGGTGAATCAATTTGGGACTTTGATCAAAGGTTCAAAGTTCTATTGGATCAAGTTAGTTTCACTATTGGACCAAAACAGCATAAAGAATGGTTCATTGCAGCATTATTGCCTCATATCAGGACTCCACTTATGCAACAGAAGGTTGCTGATCAGCAAGAGGCGTTGGAAATTGCTATGAAACTTGAAACAGCTCCTGTCAGAGATAATTCTAGAATAGCCCAAATACAGGCATAGTTAGCATAAATGGCTTTGGAGCTTCGCAACATGAAAAAATGGAAATCTCTTCAAGAAGAGGTTTGGTGTACACGATGTAAGATAGAAGGTCATGACAAAGAACAGTGTCCTGCATTAAGAAATTACCTGAATACTGGTGCACCAAGCCCGTTTAATCCTAATGTCCTATATTGTGAGATCTGTAGAACAACTGGCCAGCATCGACCTGAAGATTGCTACCTGCTGCAGAGATATGTTCAAGTACCTAAGAATCCCTACTGTAAGTTTTGTAAATTAGTTGGACACAACGAAGATGAATGTCGCAGCTTTAACCTCATGAGAGAGCGAACCTATGATGCTTATAGGGTACAACCCGATGCACAAGGAAATGATGGATATGGTTACCATGGTAGTACATCAGTTCGAGGTAATTTCAGTGGTCGTGGTCATGGTGGTATGCCTGGAAGAGGTCGAAGCCAGGTTATTTTCTATAAATGTAATCAGGCAGGACATCTAGCTAGAGACTGTCAGAACCCAACTACGACATGTCGATATTGCAGAGCAGTCGATCATGTGATTGAGCAATGTCCACAGTTGATAGCCAAGATACAAGAAATAAATGGCGCTCCTACTCAGAATGTTTCAAATGATTGCTGTAGAGAAAAGAAATGTCCCAGCCCTTAACGTTTTTACAAGGAGTGGAGCTACGATGCAAGTGGAGAATAAAGGGAAATAGCCTAATGAGGCTTGGGTCCGCAAGACCCCAGAGAAAATTCTAGCCTTTGATGTTGGAAGAGAAAAAGGAACATTTATGGCAGCTAAAAAAGACTTTGCTGATCCAAGAACATCAGTAGCAACTACGCCACAGCATCAACAGCAGTTACAGCCCCAAGAAGCTTCGTCGGATCAAGTAAGTACCCTGACATCATTTTTACAGAGTTGTATGAAGCTATTAAGAAATCAAAATGCTTTCAATGAGTTACAAAAAGTTATTGCATCTTGCGAACCTCAGCAAAGCTCTGGTAAAGAAAAAACTGTTAATAGAGTTAGAAGGACTGGAAGAGAAATGAGATTGCATGCTCAGATAGGAGATTATGATATGACTGATATCATTTTAGACCTGGGATCAGAAGTGAATGTCCTAACTAGGAATACTTGGGAACAAATGGGAAAACCTACACTTTAATGGTCCCCTATACAGTTGAGATTAGCCAATCAGCAGAAGATTGTGCCCTTAGGAAGATTCCCTAGTGTACCAGTGGATATTGATGGAGTCAGTACCCTAGTAGATTTTGAAGTCATTGAAATAATTGATGATAGCAACCCCTATCCAGCCTTGCTGGGAATTGAATGGGCAATAGACAATGATGCAATAATCAACCTTAAGAATAGACATATGACTTTTGAAGGAAAAGGCTTGAGAGTCATAGTACCGTTGGACCCTTCTCAAGGAGAAAGGTACACAGAGCCAGTAAGAGATGAATATCATGATGTTTTGGATCATATCTACAACATCACAGCTAAAGAAGAAGACTATGTTAACCCTACTGCTAAAGGTATAATGGATTGGCAGTGTGACAGTTCTTGCATGACTGATTCAAACGAAGGCCTAGAGAATTGGAAGAATAGACCTTATTAACTACATGGACATCGATGTGCAAGAATTACCAAGTCTATCAGATGGCTTGGCTCATAGACAAGAATTTTACCTACTTTTGATGGCTTGACAGACCCAGAATATTTTATTGTACAATTCTCAGAGCAAGTACCAGATTCACAGAAAATGGAGACTCTAGATTCAGTATTCAGAGCCATAGATGCCAGACGGTGGAATGGTCATAGTTGGGGAGCTTGTCAAAAGTTTCTTCGCCTGAGATTCATGAATCAACCTCAGGACGTACGAAGCAGATTTAATGGTAAGACTAGCCCTCAGGAACATTTGGAGTAGTGTTATGAAGCATGGAAGCATGTACCTTGTGAAGAATTGGTACATAGGTTTGTACACACTCTGGAACCTATAGCAAAGAACTGGTATGCGGAGGCGGAGCTTCGCCATGGTGCTGTAAGTTGGGATAGTCTTGTTGATAGTTTTGTGCTTACATTTTCTATTAATGAGGTTTGCCCTGCTTTGGACGCAGCTATTAGGTTGATCCATACTACAGTGTTTGATGATAAAGAAATAATCGAGTACCAACCTGATTGGAAGGAACGGGAAGCTAATGTAGTAGAATGCTATAACCTCACCATTGATGAAGATGATGACCCGTGCAACATTAATATTCTTGAGTCAGAAGGACACTGCAAAGTACATGGACCAGCAGTCGAACCACCTGAAGTAACTTAGCCCTTGAAGACAAGGAAAGTAAACATTGGATCAGAATAAATGCCTAAGTATGCTACCATTGGAGATTATTGGGACGAAGAAATGGTAAGCAAAGTGACTGAACTTCTCCATGAATATCAGGACTTATTTTCGACGAAGTTCTTAGAAATGAAAGGTATCCTTGGTGATATAGGAGTGATAAAAATACCTTTGAAAGCTGATGCGAAGCCTGTAAAGCAGCGCCCTTATAGGCTGAACCCTAAGTATAAAGAAAAAGTTAGGATGGAGCTAGAAAAGATGCTCGCTGCAGGAATCATTGAGGCTGTCGAAGAAATTATGTCGTGGTGTCAGGATGTGTCGAAGGCCTGTATTGTGCTGAAGACCCTTATTGTGGTGCAGCCAAAGTTACTGGTTGTGCCGAAGAACAAAGGTGTGTCGGAGCTTAAAATTCGACCGTTGGAAAAAATTAGATTTGGCGGCGCCAGTAAGTTAACTGCATTAACTGCCTGTAATGATGAGATTTTGGGAAATCTAGCGCCGTTTGGACAAGATCTCTATCAGATTTGGTGTCTTTAATGCATAGTTATAGCAAATTTGGTCGTTGGATTCTATAAGAAGACATCCAGACCTGCGAATTTCGCATTACGCATTTTCTTGAGTTTTACAGTTCAATCCATGTCAGCTGATCGCGAAATCCAGGAATTGTTGATAGAATTCGAATAGAGGGGTCTACAGAACCTTATGAGCAATCCACCTACATCTGCACCTCGCGAAGAGACTCCCCCAGCGCCGATTCAACCAATGCAGACACAATATACTAGGAAGAAGTTTAAGCCAGAAGTTCACTCTAAGTGAAACGAAGACAAACACAAGCCAACAGGAAAGACATCGAAGGATCCCGAGATGAATCTTTCTGGTGCAGCAAAGATCCCACCTAAAGACTTTAGTGAGGATGAGAACGTTGCATCGCAGCGTCCACCATATCTTCCGCCTATTCGACCAGGATTTCAGCCACCTATTCGACCAGGATTTCAGCCACCTCGGTGGATAGCCAAGTTCACATTACGCACCCCTAAGCTACCACAGGGTGTGCAGTTGATCGGCACGATGACAGGAAAGTTAGACCGCTTCAAGTACGCAGACCACGATACGAATGATCGTGGGAAATTTCTACAGTTCACACCTGGGAAATACTTGCACTCTGTCCACTATTTGAAGACTGAAGCGACATTGCTGTAAGTGAAACAGTGGGCTGCTGGCTTGGAGCAAGTTGGTTTGTTGAAGATGCTAAATGTCCCCCACTTTGGTCGCAACACGTAGGTTACCGTGGTGGTCAAACAGCTATTGGAGTTGGTGCATGATGGGCACCTGTGGATAGGAAACCAGCGAATTGCGATTGATGGAGAATTGATTCACAGGATTACAGGCCTACTGAAGGAAGGGCCTGATCTGGGGATTGAATTTGTTTCAAAACATGAAGATACGAAGCTGGCACAGCACATGAAGGACCGCTTCAGCTTGACGAAGGGAAAGTGAGGGTATCAAACCTCGACCATTCGGCACCAAAACATTCGCTTCACCGCAGAGCTCTTAGCATGCAAGCTAATGCGGAAGTGCAGACCGAATGAAGTACCTGCCCCGATTGTCAATATTGCTGCGAAATGTGCCGAAGGCTACAGTTACAAATGGGCAGAGTACATTGCTAAGGAATTCCTTGAAGATGTCTGCGATGCGCAGGAGAAACATAAACCCTTCCATTACTCATGGTTAATAGTTCTTATTGCACTAGTAGGATGGAAAGAACCTACCAATGCACAGTTTGTTGATGTGCCTCCGCACATGCCTGGCGCAGCAAGGTACGCATCTCTTTGGGTTTCGTAGGATAAAGCCTTACAGCAGATGACAAACTATGTGTTCACCTTCTACACCCTGAGTATTTCCTATGAGATCCTGAAAAACGCCGCATCTCAGTAACGAGCTATTTTCTCAGTATACAGGAGTGGCCAACTTCAAGGCTGACATGCACAATGTCTTCATCCAAGCCCGCGCAGATGATAAACATGCATGTTGGAAGTTGCCATACATGGTAAACAAGGAAGACATCCTCGCACTAGTTCAGCAGTGGCCGGCTGAATGGATGAAGGACGCAGGGACAAATCCCAACATACCAGTCCCTCCAGTGACAGATGTGGGCGCAGGTCCTAGCCAGACACAGCAGCAAGACCCACTAGAAGAAAGCGAAGAACAAAGTGAGTCACAGCAAAGTGGAGATGACCAGGGTGGAGATGACGGAGCTGATGAAGAAGAAGAAGAATCGGTGAAAACCATCTCAGACCCCAATTGACCAGATAAGCGCAAGTCACCAGAGGCAGAGGAAGTGACTAAACCTCAGCCCAGAAAGAAAGCGAAGGAATCAAAGGGGAAGAATATCATCGAAGAGCCCGCTTTGACGGTTGAAGAGCTTGATCAGGCTCTGACAAAGTCCACAGAAGTATTAACCAGTAATTGGTCAGAGTTTGCAGCTATGTACCTTGATGCGCTCACTGGCGTAGCGCAGAGAATTACAGAACTGAAGGAGTTAGAAGAAATATCAGCGACTGGCGCTGCAGCAAGCAGTGTCCCAGTAGGCGCGCAGCCAGATACAAGGCAATGGTCAACCAAAGATAACAGAGGACAAGTTCCAAGTGCAGCCCTCATAATAACTGACGCGGCGTCTTGCTCGCAGATGAGCATGACAGTTGGGATAGATTACACCAATTTGTTTATGACGGAGCTGCATCTTTGTTAATTGGCAATCATGAACGAGATCCGAGAATGCGACAGCTTCTCGCACAGCCAATTGGAACATACCACGAAGCAGAGTGAGAGTCTCGCAGCGCAGTTGGAAGAAGCTGAACAGAAGAAGAGGGAAGCAGAAAGCAAGCAGGCTAATCTAGCGCGAACATTGGATGAGTCGTGTCAGAGTCTCCCTGACTCTGACGTGCAGGCTAAAGAAGAACCGGAGCAAAGAATCGTCAAGCTAAAAGACTATGCACAATAGTCTCGAAGCCTGATAAAGAAGATGAAAGCAGAACATGAGGCTCGGATTGCGGAGCTTCAACTTCGCATCATTCCTGAGAGTCCACCAGAGGTCAGGGAACAGCGTCGCAGAGATATTCAGGCCTCAGCAATGAAGATCTCAGGTCTTGTGAGTAGTACAGTGAAACTGCTAGATGAAAGTTTTGAGGCCTGGGCAAACTTGCAGGACAACCCCAAAGTCGAAAAGTTGCAAGAAACCATCAAGCAGTGATAGACAGAGCTGGATGCAGTCAAATCAGAAATCAAGACATTACCTCCTATGCAGAAGATGCTTAAGGTAAAGCAAATCAATGAGATCCAGCAAGAAATTGAGGTATGCAGAAGGAAAGAAACATTGTTGGTGAACTCTGTGCAGCCCCTTATTAATGAGGCCTTGGAGTTGAGCACTGCTGTGGACAACCAGTTAAAAGTCCTGAAGGAGTATGATGCGTTCACGCAGGAAAAGGCCAACGAAGCATCTGCAGCAGTATTGCAGGAGATAGTGGAGAAGGAGAAAGCAGCTGACGATATCATGCGCAACCTCTACAAGCAATTTACTATCTTCGCCAACAATATTCTCCCTCCGGAAAAGCAGCAGAGTGTCCCGGGACGGGACACTGGTGAGTCTTAGGGGCCTGTTGGGGCTCCGACCTTAAAGGTCCTTAGTTTTGGCAACTCCGCGGTTTTGGTGCAAAGCTTGTAAGCGGATTTGCAGCACAAAATAGTCTTAGGGGTTTCGGGTTTGGGTTGAAGCCCCTCTTTTTGTAAATAACCCATGGTTTAAGTCCATGGTTTATGGGTTTTGGGGTGCCCATGGTTTAAGCCCATGGTTTAGTAATAGTGCACTTGTATAAATAGGCACTTATGTAAAGGAGTCAAGAGGTTTTTTTGATGATTTTATGTATGATGATTTGATGCAACGAAGCTAAGGCCTATTTTAGGGTTTAAGGTTAAGTCCTAGCTGAGTGCGTGGATGACCTTTACAGCTATGTGCGCAGAGGGTTTTTGTAAGAAGGTCAAGTCCCAGCTGAGTGCGTGGACGACCTCTACAGCTGAGTGCGCAGAGGGTTTTGGAAGAAAGGTTCTGCATCTAAGTGCACAGCTTTGGGTGATTGAAGAGATCTGCAGCTGAGTGCGCAGATCAGAACTGTGGTTTTGTAAAGAGTTGAATATAAACGCAGTTCTGTGGACGTAGCCCCTACCCTGGGGGTGAACCATGTATATCTTGTGTTGTGATGGTTCTTGTTGTGTTGTTTCTATTATGTTTTATGCATTTGATAAGTAGATAAGTGATAAAGTAAGATAAACTGTTAAGTACTAACTTCGCTGTGAATTCCCAGTTAAGGGTTAAGCAAGAAACTGTCATTTTATCTAAACTGCGAAGCTATTTAAGTGAATGTTGAAGCTCTGTATTGTATGATTATTATTGGTTAAGACTAAAGGTACAGTAATATCCATCTTGCGCCTGCAAAAACTTGATTCTACGGCACCCCATAGTTGTTTCGGGTGAGACTGCAACCTGTTCGCAAGTTGTTGCCGAAAGGGCCAACACTGTGGGTCTCTTTGTTGGTGTGAAGATAAAAGTATAGAACCCGGGTCTGCCCTAAGCCCAACAGAGCTCAATTAATGTTAAGGAAGAATACATTAAAAAACATCTATTTCTATAATTTTAGTGTATAATTTTCACTATTTCTATTTGACTCCTCCATTGGAACTTGTTACAGATAGCGTTGAGAAACATTTCCATAGTTAAGAGGCAAGAAATGGCATTTTGATTAGTTCAATGGCCTTATATACATAGTATTTTTTGTTATCCATGTTTTATCAGGTGATATATTCTTAACAATTAATTTACTTGAATAGTTGAATAGTATTGTAATTTACATTGTAATAGAATTGTATTTAATTAGATTGGTTTTGTTATTTTCATAAACAAACATAGATTTATTTGATGGGTCCTAACATGAAACTATTGGAACAGGACAAAAAATGAGGTATGTTGAATGATTCTTTGAAAGGTAAAGCATAAGAAGAAAGTGTGAAGATCCACAAATCAAGGTATAATTATGTTTTTTTTTGTTTTATTGAGCTACGTATTGGGTATTTATGCATGTGCACACACATACATTTAGTTGATGATGATGATTACCATACATTGAGGTGAAATTTTTTCTATCTGATCTAAACAATTACCTTAAATATTTTGATTTATCATGATAACTGGCCCCTTGGTAAGACTTTACCAATACCATATAGCTAGGACAACAAAATTAAATGTAGGCATTTCATTACAAGAAATATGATAGGCATTTGAGTTTGATGGGAATATGAAAGGTCAAAAGATAGAAAAAGATAGATAGACTTGTGAGGAAAATGGTATCTGAACCGTTGTTTCCCTATTATTCCACATGAGTATATTGTTATTTGCCCCAGTTCATCTTTCTCCAGTAGTTTTGTAATTTGTTTCTTAATCTCATATCTTGTTCAACTTTCATGTTTGATTGTGCAATGGAAAACCTATGTTTATATTTGTGCTTATCCCTGTAGGTTGTGATTTGGGCATGGTACACATTGATATTTTCAGTTTCCATTGTAACTTTTCAACCCAACATCACTATGCACTTTATTACTCATAATTGCTAATTTGTTACAAAGTCTTCTTTGTGCAAATATTTGATTAGGCATTTATATCTTTCTATATTGCTTCCAATTTATCACCAATTTTAAAGTGGTCACTTAGAGAAAACATCTCAACTCTGGAATACAAAAGAAGAATGACTGCATTGATAATTATGGTAACATAGTATTGAGATCTGCTTGAAAAAATAAAGATCTATTTGCTAATTTATTTCTGGAAGGCATTGTTTGAATGCTTAAGTTATAAAAACTGTTTATTTTTGTTGTTTTCAGGCAATCTTCCAGAGGTATCCACGGCCTAAAAAAGAGTATCAGTCATTTTCACTGATTTACAATGATAGATCACTAGATTTGGTATGACATATTTTCACTAAAGGCAACATTTTCACATTTGTTGGAAACAGTTTCGAGGCTCTTTCCCAAGGAAAATATGTTTTTATTGAAGAAAGCCCATTTGCAGCCATGAATTTTGGTGGTGTTGATCCTAATCACTTCAAGGGTAAACATCAATATGCTCCTATTACTTGAAACGGTTACTGGAAGGTATGTAATAGAATCATGTTAGTTTTCCAGGTTTAAGATTGAATGTATTTAAGGATAAACACATGCATACCATGTTCTTTGTATGAGTCAATATAGTTACTAGTAGGTATGTCACGGGATTAATATACTCTAATAAATCGATTTTGCTATTTCCTTTAGTTATCATGGGAGACTTCCTCATTGATGATCAATCAACAGGTAAACATACAGTCCATCTTATTCAATTGGGCACATGATTACTTCTTAAGGAATCTTATGAAAATATTGATGGCATTTTATGAACATTTTGTTGCAGGTTTCTGTGTTGGAGGTTGTGTTTCTATTGCAGATTCTGGAACTTCTTTGCTAGCTGGTCCATCGATAAAGCATGCATACCTTTGATCTTTTGTAAATTTCTTGTATAAGTTAGTGGTGTTTTCTAGGTCTGTGCATGATATGCTATTGTTGTAAAGCATAAGTGTTTCATATCCACACCAAGGATATAGGGCAGAAAAAGCTATTTCAGAATCATAACCAACAGAGTATTATCATTTAAACCACTTTTCTTTGAAATCAACAGTAGTAGACAATTTTATCATCTAACAAGTGTAAGTATTAACAACCATCATGTATCATCACATAGGAATTATTATCATCATTTAGATTAACTGTAAATACTATTGTATATCAACATGAATTACCAGCTGAGTTAACCATCCTTTTAAGGGTTTATACAAGTACTCCTTAGCCTGAAAAGAATGCTCACAGAAGGCAGAATTCAATGATATTGTTGAGATTTCCCCATAACTCAAATATGACCCTAACTTGGTTGATTTTGTAGGTCTACTTGATAGTTTTAGGGCTAGAAACGATAGTAACATTGATCAGTAAGGAAACAATCCCTAAATTTCCCTACTAAATAATTACATGGGGTTGTAAGACAGAAAGTAACCTTCTATCAAGGCCAAATTATCCTAACCCCTGAAACATGTCAAATATGAAACCCTAGCTCTGACTTTTGATTGGTTTTTTTAGGTTGCTTCTGAAGTTCGTGGATGTAGACAAGAAGATAGGTGACACACTGGAGGATCTAGGGCTAAATAGGCAGGCCAAAATTTGAGGGTGGCTTAGAATTTGAAAATTGTTGTTATTTTTTTATTATTGAATTTTATAAATTTCTAAGGTTTTCTAGTTTATAAAAACCCAGATCTAATCTAACACTACACTATTCACGCAAATGCGTCCATTTACACATGAAATACTAAATTTTGATCAAAATGACAAATCTTAGGGTTTTTGTGAAATTTACTTCAAACCCAAGGCCATGAGGGATGGTGATTAACCTCCCTCTTGGAATATTTCCCTAAGGCTCACCAACTAGGTCTTCCAAAAACAACCTCTAGGGTTTGTTGGAGGATCCTAATTAGGGAAAAATTTAGAGATCTAAGGACAAAAGAGAGAAAAATCCTTCAAGAGGATGTTTTATAACATGTAAAAGTTGGCAAAAGCTGGTAAAAATCCCTAATTCGGAGAAAATGCAAAATTACAACCACCATTCAATCCATAGAAGCATAATTTCACCAAACTTTACCAATGGAGTAACCAAGAAAACCCTAGATCCTCCTTGTGCTTGTGTTCTTCCAACAATGCTAGCATCAATCTTGCATGTGCATGAAACCCTAGAATCCACCCATCATTTTACCATAAATCCAAAGAAGAAATAGTAATATATTTGATAAGTTTCCCCTATGAATCCGTAGGCAAGCCTATATCAGAGCATCTTCTTCGCATGAAATATTTTGCTAGATCCATTGATTTGCAGATAATGGTGCTTCCACATGATTCAGTATTGTAATTGCAAGAGGAACTTTACAAAAATTTATAGATTCTCAACCAGTCGTAAAAGGACAAGCAAGCATACATTTTCCAGAATCCCAACAACTATTTAAAGGATCAAATACAATCACCTATCTCTTCTATTGAACAATCATAGAGTGAAATTATGTTGCGTATAACTTGATTTTAGCTCTGTTACTGGATCCACCACACTAGTGTGTAGGATCCGCTAACAATTGCAACAGGTTGATCTACCTTAGCTACCAAACTAGGCATATGTGTTGTTTCGGTGGAAGGACTGTTAATGTTCAAAGGTGTTACTGAATCTATAATACTTTCAGTTGATGCAACTCTTCTTGCAATGGGGACCATAAGAAGAGAGTTTGATCTATCTTGGCCAAACGAAATTGAAGGTTGGACCTGTTCATTCTGCAAACCAAGATCACTTGAATTGATTCCAGTGACTAAGGTAGAAAGAGTTTCAATACCTAGCTGATTCTCCCTCTGTTTCCTGATTACTATAGAGGATTTCATGTTATATCATAGTCCAAGAGAAGTAGTAGACAGAAATACAAATGTGAGAGGTTGTGATAGTTCCCTTGATTTTGACAATGGTGTTGACTGCAGAGCACCTTTAACCTCTGCTTTTTGGAATTCCCTGGAACTTTTGACCAATTTTATATTTTGGAAAAAGTCATGTCTTTTTTTACCCTTTTGACCTAGTTGGCCTTTTCTTCCTTAAGGTTTGATATGCTCTTGCACGATATGATATAGCATATTAGTCACTTTTTCTGCACTTGTTGCATTTATGAATTCTTTGTAAATAACAGAACTTCTCTCTGGCCCTTATTTTTAATTGACAACAAAATTATTTTTCTATCCTTTATATTGTCCTAAGTTCTTCTCAAGTGATTTATATCTCCATTGGGAATCCACAAACCACTTATATTTTACATTTTAGTCCTTCGGTTGACTTGGAATTGAGCATGCATTTTATTTATATGTTTGAAAAAATGATTCTATAGCATCACTCATTTGGACATGTTGAGTGAAAATCTATCATATCTAAAACACTAATTAGATTATTTTGATGCATAAAATTCAATGATCATCGGCAGAGTGTGTGCTCTAAAATGAAAAGGATATATAGAAGCATACCATACTGATATGTCGTAAGAGTTGTCAGGTAAAGAACTGTAAATGAAAAGGATATAGATTATTTACATATTTATTGGAATAATCTCCACCATTATCTGTGTGAAGGATATGATCCCCTTACCAGATTGTTTCTCTGCAAGAGCTTTAAAATATCGAAGAAAAGCAAACACATCAGCTTTTTGTTTTAAGAAGTAGACCCCTGTGTATATAGAGATGTAATCAATGAAGGTTAGAACTTAGTATGTATATTTATTTATTCATAGATAGGTGAGGAAAGGGACGAGTAATGTCACCGGGCACAAAATCAAGAAGTGATGTGGCTCTCTTAGCCTTTCCTTTCTCAAATCTCTCTTCAAGGTGCCTACCAAGAGTATATATTGGACAAACTCCATCTAAGAAGGATATAGGTGGCAACCCCACTATCCCATCTTGTTTTATTAATTGATGCAATTAACGTAAGTTAATATGCCCAAACATATCATGCCATAACTTACTAACATCATTAGAATGCATTAACAAAGCTAGAGTAGGAGTTTTAAGCAAAAAATTTGAAAAAAGATACAATTTATTTTTGTGATCAACTTTTCTAAGTGAAATATTTCAATTTTTTTTTGTTAAATCTACCAACAGTCGTCGCTTTTCCGACAGTGTTTCGACGCTTCTGTGAAACATCTGACACATGAAGGCAACGATCAACCAACGCTTTGTATTAACCTTTCGACGGCAGTGTCATGACTCCAACACTTCAACCTGTCGGACAACCAACGCTTCATGTGTCGGTAGGAGTAAAAAATCCAACGCTTTCTGGATAAAAACACCAATGGAATCGTCATGCCTCCGACACTTCTGCCCGTTGAAAGGCCGTCCCTTCAAGTGTCGAAGGGCATCGTATTTCTGACAGTTTATGCAAGTTTTGATTGACACTTTGAACAAGAAAACTGTCGAATAAGCAACACCATGGTGTGTTGGATCTTCGCCCACTTTGGTAGCATGTTGAATATCCGACGTTATGCAACCGACGGCAAAAAAAAGTGGATGTGTCAAAGATGCGACAGAGAAGTGTCAAAATTTAGACATGCAAGGCATCAGATTTTGGGTTGAAATTATGCTGTGCTTCACACCCAATATAAATTCCTTTGACAAAGAAAGATCATCTTTCTTCAAAATCCATGGGACATCACCTTTTTAAATGAAAAAGTGGGGTGATCCTCTCCTATATTTTCTTGTCTTTCCCAATGCTTCTTTTTAGCATTTTAATAAATAAGATCTCTCTTGATATCCAACTTGTCACATTTTTTGGATGATATGTGACACCACAAATAACATGAAACATTTTTAAATATATGCATGGGAGCTAGTAAGTTGGAAATCTTAATATGCTCCCAATATGGTAGCTCATAAAATATCGATTTGATTTTAATCCCTTTGGACTTTTTCTCAACATAGGTGTCGAAGAATTCAAGATCATCGAACATAGGTTCCCCATTTGAATCAAACAGCTCTGCAATTTCATTCTCCTTTTCTATGTCATGTGCCCTAAGCCAATTATTAGATGTAATTATTTCAATCATTTGGGTTCTATCACGTTTACCATTGAAAGCAGATGTTTCCCTTCTATAAGGCTGGTTTTCTGAGAGGAATACCCTATAGCAGTTATACACTATCTTTTACAAGTCTTTGGACCACCTAGCCTTCATAGAAATCCCATAAAATTTACATCCATGATAAACTTTTGTTACAATACTTGTGATGTTATGGTATACATAGCACATTAGTGTTGAATATCAAGACATTTGCACCAAATTAAATATGCCAAAAAATATTGCTTTGAATATAAACAAATCAAACAACATATTTACCTGAGAAAAATCTTAAACCTTGATAATCATATATGATGTATGCACATATTCCATATGATGTAAAAATCCTTTCTAATGGCATGGGTCTCAATACATCTCATACCTATAGTGCTTCATGTAGTTCCTTTAATTCATCGATCAATAGTTGTATGTAAACATCCATATTCTTCACTTGTGTTCTACCAAGGATTATAAGAGCCAACCTAAGATGTTCAGTCTTCATGTAAAACCATGGGGGGTATTTTTATTGATCATTATTACATGCCAAATAGTATAGCTGATATTTGGTTTGAAAATGCATTGACACCATCAATGGCTATGCTCAGTCGAAGGTTGTGTACTTCATCCTTGCATTTATTTGGCCATGTGTCCTCTATATGCTTTGTGGATATTGAATTTGTTGGGATTCACATAACTCCTTCCTCACTTCGGTGTGATGCATGACGTGTGCATGCCATCCATACAACATATGTAATTCTTTATAACAAAAGATCCTTTGAATCCTTGGGATTATAAGCATGTGCCTCAATATCTTATGAGGAGGGCCATGTGATTTGGCCTTGTTTTTCTATCCTTGGTACCTGTCATGCCCACATTTTGGATGTATCTCTTTTCTTGCATATTTGACTCTATATAGAATACAATAATTGGGACACACATGATATGATATGTATTCAACACCCAACATTTTTCATCATTTTATTTTCCTCTTCGCAACTGTCACACAAGATATTATCACCTGAAATTACCTTATATTTGAATAACCTACAGTTAGAGGGGCGCAATATAAATTTACCATACCATTTAACGTTCATCAAAACGACCATTTTCAATGTTGATTGTGTGAATATATTCCTCAAAATATAAGGTAGTTGATGGTCGGTTACCTAAAAAGTGTTGAGAAACATGTGTTTGACATGTCATACATTCCTTTGAAGTTGTATAGTAACATTGTTTTCTCCAATTGTGTAGCCTTTAACCGACCGGGTTCAAAGAGAGAGGTGGTGGAAGTCGATTTAAAACTTTCAAAGAAGGATTTAGTGGTATGAGTGTCCTCCCCTGGCTCATTGTCTTAGAATGTATCTAATAACATTGCATCCATGGCACTCATTTGTTGTAATAACTCATCCATACCAAGAGTATACTTCATTGCCTCCATTCCCAACATGTGAAGAACTACTATTACCTTAGGAATTCCTAATTAGTGAGTATGGACGTATAAGAAATTAGATAGGTGGTTTATTCAGCCATTCTTGGCATGCTTCCTCTCCAAGTTGCACTCTTTTTTCATCCTTCTCTCGATTTAGCATTGTACTAGGGTGCAACGGAAGATGCTAGACATGTTGCTCATCATTAGAATCCTAATTTCAAAAATATTGAACATTACATCGATGATGTTAGTAAGAACAATGCAATTTGTTTGATCTAGAATTATACAAAAGAATTATTACAAAATCACAAGAATCATTTCCAATAGAAAATTTTAAGCTACAAACAATTTATAAAGCAAGCGTTCAAATTGAGCGAAAAATTAACATCAATCCCACATAAAATTTAAAATTTTCAAATTGAAAAAA